>CM034237.1:32493279-32615048 GCA_019916065.1 Vitellaria paradoxa | reverse complement strand
AAGATCCTTCCTATATCAATGATGCTATAGGTCCTTGTGATATTTGGTTAGATGCCATGGATGATTTTGTCAACTATAACAAGTATCCCGATAGTCAATGCATTCAATTAGCCAAAAGAAAATTCATAGGTTCTATCAAGACATTGGTGGGGGGTTGCGAAAGACTTAAAGAGTAGTTAGGTGAGCCACCTGTTACCTTATAGCTTGAGATGAAACAACTACTAATTGATAAATTTGTTCCTAGAAGTTGTAGGGATGAGATATTCTCTCAATTGACCTCTCAAAAACAAGGCAACTCTTCTTTTATCGATTATTTTCCAAATTCAAGACCCATAGGAAATGGTTCAATTTAAGAGAGGAGTATTATGCAATTGATATATTCATCTATGGGTTGAAAATTAATCCAGGAAAAGATGAATCATGCACACTCTTATAAATACGTCAGTGAAGCTTACCCTGAGGCTTTAGAGATTGAAAGATGGTATGAATCTACTTATCATGAACGATTGTTGCATGATAACCCTAGGGCTGGTCACTTTAATTCTAAGCACCAGACATCCCACATTTCTAGTCCCTCATCTGCAACTTCCATGGAGTCTTGTTCTACCCTAGAGCAAAGCGTGGTCTCACCCTAGGACAAGATAAACAAATCTCATTGTGATATTGTTAACTCTTGGCATAAACAATTTGAGTCACCAAAAAGATTATGTGCCAACTGCCTCAAGTCCTAGAGCTAAACTTAGTGTTAACCTACCTAATAGTTCCAATGAATCTACGGCACCTTATGATGTAAGCATAACTTAGATCCCACATGTGATCCCGCACCTTACTGACGAGGTCAACATATTATCATTTGATTCTCAAGATGTGGAGCCAATTAAATTTCAAAGTGAGTTTTCAATCACAGAGACAGCTTCCTAAGCCATTATGATAGACCTTGAGTTGCCTTTATATGTCTCAGTATACTATGGGTTAGGATTAACGGCTAAAGATGATAGTCTGGCATATCCCATGTCTAATTGTATTTTTGGATGTTTTACCATGAGATTAGCTAGCTTATAAAAGGATGGCTTAAAGCAGCTATAAAATTGTTCCATTGTAACATGAGGGTCAAAGGTTCGAACCCCTAAAATCAGTCTCTTTACTTATAGAAGGAAGGCTACTTAGTGTCGACTCTCCCCAGACCCTACAATATGAGAAACTTGTGCACTGAGTTACCCCTTTTTAATGGCAAGCGTGTGTTGAGTTAACGTTGTTTATGTCAAGAACATAGCTTATATTTGTGAAGCATCTCCAGGGAGCTTTTATTTATGGGTATTTCTTACACTCATGCCACTCTCTTATTCTTTATGATCATTCTCGTATTTGGCGTACCATTGATATCCGAAAGCCCAAACATACTAAGCTAATTTCGTATTCCCAAATTTGAAAGAGCTCCATCCAGATGAAGAAACTAATGCTAAATTCTTTAAAGAACAAAAGCAATTAAGAATATCTGCCATGTAACCTCAAAAGAAGTTGGACAAATGATGTAGGAAGACCTCATCGATAGGTTTAGATTTGAGTCCAAAGAACAATTACAAGAGTGAAGGACCATACATGGAAAATGACTTACATGGAAAATAACTTGCATCCTAATTCATAGAAGTACGGACAGCGATTCTTTAGATCCACATGTGCAGCATCAGCTGCAAGTTCCTCCCTTGTTCTGACATTGAAAACAGTATAAGAGACGCATGGGGAAAGAAAATAAGAGTAAATCAAGTCTTTTAATTAAAAACATAAGACAAGTCCAATTAGTTCATTGTGAGACAGCCACATGTTTTCAGTCCCACCAAATTCCGGATAGGGATTTCGAGAGAGTTACTTCACCTAAAAGGTCAGTCAGCCACACTCATTATGTGACTAGGATAACATAACATAGACATGAAGGAAAAAAAAAAACAGAAAGCATGACAAAGATCGCATGATAATCACACAGCGGTTCTAAACCTCATTGTATCTAAACTTCATTATACGTTTACTGCCACAAATTGAAGTGCATAAAATGGGTTATGTGCTTTAATATAGCCCATTAAAGATGCCTAATTAATATTGTCAACTGATCATAAAAGGGGGTGTTTGGAAGTTCAAAAAAACTCAACTTTTGAGGTTGATGTGATGTAAAAATGATAGGTGGCAAATTTTGATTGGAGGGATTTGAAAACTTTTGAAGTTTTTTGAGTTTTTTTTTGCTTCCAAACGGTCTCAAAGTGTCAGCAACAGCCATCATGAGCTTTACTTTTGATTGAAGCAGGGAGGAAGATTAAGGGATACTGCTTGTCTCAGGTACAGCTCCCGGGCAAGCCAAAAAGGTAGCTCTACCTTTGAACCTTGCTCTACCTGAGATAGAGACACACAACAATCAAAGTGGAGTCAGCAACTGATGCCTTCCCACAGCTTCTTTGAAATTTTTCATATTTATGATATCCTTAGAAATCACCTTATTCGTCTCATCACTAGAATCAAAGAGCCCCACCCCATTTGCAGTCACTTTGAATACAGCCGGAACAAGCTATGTATGAGAGAAAACAAACTTGAACATTTGAAAAAGAATTCAGAAGAAATGGAAGTCACAATCAAAATGATCAGGAATCAATAATACCTCATCTTCTGCAATAATATCATCAATGTCATAATATTGTAACATTTCTTTTAAAGAGAAACTAGTGTGGCTTTTGGGGTTTATCCTGCTTCCTACGCAGTTCGCCAAAGCAATAGATCAATTTTTTTAGAACCTTATAGCTGTTGAGCTTTCTGTATCCTGCACAACAACAGTTAAAAGAAAATAAAAAATGCATAAGCATTTAAGCACCAATGCACCAACTAAATCTCAAATAATTTTTTCCATTATTGAACTAGAAATCAGCATTCAACAAAAGTATTAAATTATTAATCAATAAGATCCAATTTCAAGCCATTTCATAAGTTTTAGACAGATAACATCTTATTTTTTCTGACAATGTTTTTTTGAACATTGATGGTAGAAATCCAAGAAAGACATTAAGTCCCGAATTCATCCCAACTGCAATGGCATAACCAATGCCCAGAGAAAAAGCCAATTCCAAACCAACAAAATGCATTTTATCTTTAAAAAGCTCAGAATGGGAGCAGTTGGCAGTTAATTAAAAGACAGCCGTAAACTTTGGGGATTTGGACTTTGTATTGCCTGGTGTCCTAGGCAACAGTTGATAATTAAAATCTGAAGCTATATATTACACACAAAATCTGAAAGGTGAGCATCCGAAATTGCAGTCGAAATAGGCCCTCGCGCGCCCGCACGAGTGGCCTCGTGCATTGCAAAGAAAAATCAGTAAAAATGAATAAAATAAAGTTGAACCAATGATACTTTTTTTATCGCTTAAATTTTATATTGGTTAACCACTAATGTTCTTAAATTGTACATAAACTTTGTCGTATCGAACTGAAGTCTAAAAGACATAAAATTTTCCTAAAGTTATTTGCCATCTACACGAATATTTGTTTAAGAGAGAGAGAGAGAGAGAGAAAAAAAAAAAAAAACAGCTCAAAGAGGCGCTTCAGGTTGAATAACTCGATAGCCAGCATATCAATGCACATACCACTACACTGTAGGCGAATTAAAGAGAAAGAGACAGGTCTGATAAAGGGAAAAGCGGTCTAAATCTAAACTGTAATCCCAGCTGGAACATTTTAGCTTCGAATCATAACAACGGACGGCTTCGAACCCTATCACTGCATTTCTTAGATTTATGGTTGTGTATGCATATAGACGTATTGCAAAATAGAGGGGGGTAGGGTTTACTTACCACCAAAAGAGAGAAACAGAGTCGAGATGATGGAGAGACGCTACAGGAACTGAGGTAGAGGCACCAGCACGGTTCAAATCAAACGTTGGACAACGAATCGAGCGATAGCGTGCTCGGTGTGTTTAGTTTCCCAGAAAATACAAAAGGAGAGGGGAGAGAAACGGCTGGAAAATAAATGGCGCCCACCCAAACTTGCATACTCTTTTTGGCGCCTAAATCTCACAAATTTTGGGTGGGTATGTGCTTTTATTTATTCATTTTTTTTTATTTTTCCTCTAGTTTCGTTTGTTTGTGCCATACAAGGAAAAAATTAGCTCTTTTTTTCTTCAAGCTAATTGCTAAAAAGTTGAGATGGGAAAATTTATTTTTTTAGTTAATTTTAATTTTTTATTTATTTTATATATTTTTTATAATTAAAAAACTTTAAAATATAAAAAAATAATTTTGATCATTTTAAAAAAATTAATAAATTTGACTACTAAAAATTAACCTTTTTTTATTTTGAGAATTGCCAAACTAAGGTTTTGTTTGGTTATAAAAAAATTTTTAACTTTTCTTTGTAACTTTTTTTTGTTTTATATGACTTTTTTCATTAAAATTTAATTTTTTTTAAAATTATAACTTTTAGATATGTTAATTATATTCGTAAAAAATATTAAAAAATTCACATCTATTTGCGTAAAAACTATTCATTTCAATAAAAAAAACTAACGAAAAACTAGTTTTTTTATTTTTAACATTAATCCAAACGGACTTAAATCTTTTGATTTTTTATTTACAAATGCAATTAAAATGCCTAAAGTACCGTTTGGAGTTCTAAAAAAATTTTTAAAAATCAAAAGTTATAAAAGTGGTACGTGACAAAATTTAATTACAGAAAGTTAGAAATTTTTAGAGTATTTTAGAAAAAAAATTATAATTCCAAATGGAGCTTAAAAGTTACCACTTCTAAAAAAAATAAATTTTTTAAAAAAGGCATATAAAACTAAAAAACTATAAAAAAAAATAAAAGTTGTTTCATAACCAAACAAGCCTAAGTTTGATGGAATCTAACCAACCCCCAGTTTTGCCCTTTTGATATGCAGATTTATTTTTATAAAAAAAAATTGAGACAAATTTTGATAATTCCTATAATATTCCCAAAATAATGATTCTTTTTCCATCTAATCTCAATGCCCCACTTGTACCTGTTAGAAAATTTGGGTGCCAGCACAATTTTCTTTTCTTGATGACTCAGTGCGAATCGATTTATCATTCAATTATCTTCTACTAGTATTGCTACGTGATGTACAAATTTGTATAACTTTTTTTATTAATAAAAATTAATTTTTAAATACATTATAAAACATTTTAATAAAATTACATAATTTTATAAATTTGTTATTGAATTATTTTCTTATATTTATATTTTTTATTTGGATCAATTTTAATGAACTAATAAAGTTAATCAAAATCAACTTTTTTTTATGAGAATTAAAAATTTATATTTTACAAAATTTTGATCGTGCTTGTATCACTAGAATTACAAGAACGCTCAACCATCAAAAGCGATCATTTAAAGTCTCAAAGTGGATGACCGTCAGTAAATTTTAACCCTAATTGAATTTTATTCTTAATTGAATCAATAATTAGTCAATAAAATTTAAATTATATGTTATATATCAGATATTTAACACTAGAAATCCAAATTACATAAAATTGTTCGGTCCTTTGAATATTTAACAGATGAATTAGTATAACTAGCATGAGACGCATTCTGAATATTTAAATATTTTAAAAAACACGTGTATATATATATATAAACAGTTTTGGTAGACAAAACCAAAGACCACCATGCAACTGTACTATGGCTAAGTGTTCATTAATTAAAGACAAGCAAATTACTTTAGGTTGCTAAAGTTTAAAGGGTAGTTGTTTGTAAATATTTTTAATTTAGAGCATTGTCAATTTGATTTTAGTTGATATTATGATAGATAAGAAGTGGATGTTAGATTAGGACAAAGAGATATTAGAACATTCTTAGCCCAAATAGTTTAATAATGAAGACTTTGAACTCACAAATTCAACTCACAACAATCCACAAAGTCCACAATATATTGAATTGGTCCACAATCTAACAAGCAAATTGAAATGAGAAATTTAATTAACTCGCAAAAAAAAATAAAATCAAAAATCAAAATCAAAATCAAGAAATGGTATCAAAAATTGGCCAACGGCAAACAAGCGTACAATACGCTTCGAGTGAACTAATTCTTTCAGTAGTAAAGGGAAGGTGTTCCATCAATCCATATTTTAAGACCACTACGACGACAGATAAAAATAAATAAATAAATAAAAATTGTTTCAGAGAGATCAGTTCACCTACCAGTGACATGCTTTAAGAGGGGAATGAGAAAATTGATGAGGAAGACCTGAGGTGCTGGCAGAATGCAATAGTGATGTCACTACAGCGATTAATACGCCAAAAAACACGAAGATCTAGCAACAAGGGTGGTTTTTCAACGGGGTCGCAGTGGGCAAACAGGGCGCCAATTTTTTGTAAGCAAGGAAACGAATTGAGCTATTTGCAATAGTTATTCGAGATCATCTTGAAAAAAGCTCGGCTCAAGATTGGTTCGTGGCTAAAATAAGCTCGAATCGAGTTTGATTTGCAGCTATTTTAGATTCAAGCTCGAGCTTGAGCTTAGAAAAACTCGATTCGAAAACTCCCAAGCAGGTTCAATAAATAATATATTTTTTTAATATTTTATTATATTTTTATAATATTTTGTTTATAATATTTTAAATTAAAATAATGTCATTTTGGTTTAATCAAGTTATTCGCAAGCCAAACTAACGTAGCTCAGCTACGAAGGAACAAAAAAAAAAGAAAACGAAAAAGAATGACTGAAAGAAAAATTATAGGGTTTCAATATCATCAAGTCTGTCTAAAAGAATAACGTAAGGTGCTATTTATAAGAACCAATAAACCCTAACCCTAATAGGTAAATCCAAAACAAATACAATTAAATAAATAAACTAATTAATATTCTAGAAAAATATGAATAAATAAAGAAACTAATAATAATAAAAATCATTATTGGCGTCTAGGCCTACTCCATGCTCTATCATTCTCCCATTCGAGTTGAAAAGAACTCTGCTCTGAAGAGTGGGAGGAAAGGTAGCAATCCAACAATGAAGGATTCAACTGACGAATATCATCCTCCAGTATCCAAGTAGCATTAGAATTAGGACGACCATGCCATTAGAATCAGGAAGCAATGAAAACCACCATCTCGAGAAGTCACGAACTCATCATCAAGGATAGTGTCTACCATCTCCTTAGAATACTGTAACGAAGGCATAAAGGGTGCACATTTTCTAGTTCCACCTGCAGACACACTAAAAGGCAAAGTAGGAGGCTCAAAAGTGCGTCAGTAAGGTAGTAAATCCTCCACATTGAAAACAGGACTAATATCCATTCATTAGGCAAATCAAGAAGATATGCATTAGATCCCAGTCTATGAATGATAGAATAAGGACCCATGGCTCTTACATAAAGTTTTTTTGAAAATGTTTTTGGAATTCTTTCAGGATGCGAACCGTGATATATTCACCAACATTAAATTCCCTAGATCTACAATGCACATCAGCAGCTAGTTTATACTCTTCATTACTTAGAGAAATCTTTCGTTTAATCTCAGCATGTAAGCATGGATATGTTTGGCAAAGTTTTCTGCAGATTCAGACACACGCATATGAGGTGGCAAAGGAACAAGATCAATGGGTGTGCGGGGTAAGTAGCCATTAACAATTTGAAAAGGACTCTTACCAGTTGAACGATTACAGAATCGTTATAAGCAAACTCAGCTGTAGGCAAAATTAATCCCAAACCTTGTTTTACCAACAAACACCTAAGTATATCACTCAAACTACGATTAACAACTTCAGTTTGACCATCAGTTTGAGGATAAAAAGAAAATAAAAATTTCAAAGTGGTTCCAAACAATTTCCACAGAGTTTTCCAAAAATAGTAACAAATTTCACTTCCCTATCAGATACAATGGTGGAAAGGCAAGCCATGCAATTTAACAACTTCTCTAAGAATAATTTAGCCATATGTGAAGCATCATTAGTTTTGTTACATGAATAAAATGTGCCATCTTAGAAAACCTATCAACTACAAACCAAAATAGAATCATGTCCTCTAGCAGTTCTAGGCAATCCAAGAACAAAATCCATGCTAACATCCTTGCAAGGTTCATGAGGAACAGGCAAAGGAGTATATGAACCAGTGTTTTGTTTCTTAGCCTTAGCTAACTGACATGTTCTACATTGTGCAACTATCCTAGCGACATCCCTTTTTAGAGAAGGCCAACAGAATATATCCTCAACCAATGCCATAGTTTTATCCCTCCCAAAATGTCCAGCTAAACCACCTGCATGCATCTCCCAAACTAACAAATCCCTAAGTGATGTTCGAGGTATGCACAATTTAGTCACTTTAAACAAATAACCATTTCAACAAGAAAGTCAACATACTCATGATGGTTACCTTTACTAACCTTACCATAAATAATACCAAAGTTAGGACATGCAGAATACTCATCCTTCAATCTATCAAACCCAATGACATGAGCACTCATACGATAAAGTGTAACAGTTAATCTACTAAGTGCATCAGCAGCTTTGTTTTCAATACCAGCACGATGATTAATCACAAAAGAATATTCATTCAAAATTCAACCCACTTAGCATGTCGAGCATTCAATTTCTTTTGTGAGTTTAAATACCTTAAAGCTTGGTGGTCAGAAAACAACACAAATTCATTAGGCATTAAATAAAATCTCCAAAAGCGAAGACTTTGCACTATAGCATAAAACTCTTTATCATATGTAGAATATCGTCTCTTAGCATCATTGAGTTTTTCACTAAAGAAAGCTATAGGATGACCTTTTGACTTAAGACACCACCAATACCTACACCTGATGCATCACAAGTAACCTCAAAAACTTTGGTAAAATCAGGATGTCTCAAAACAGGTGCCTCAGTCATTTTTACCTTGATTTCCCTGAAGGCCTGGCTAGCAGCATTAGACCATTGAAACTCCTCATTTTAGACATTCTGTGATAGGAGCCATAATGGTGCTAAATCCCTTTATAAATCTCCTTATAGAAAAGAAGCTAAACCATGAAAACTACGAGCCTCAGTGACAGATTTGGTTTAGGCCACTCCCTAATAACTTTAACCTTTTTGGGGTCAGCTGAAATGCCATGTACAGACACAATAAAGCCTAAGAAAGCACTTGTGGTTGCATGAAAGAACACTTCTTAAGGTTAACATAAAGTTTAGCCTCTCGAAGAGTGAGGAAAAAACCTATCGTAAGATGTTCTAAATGCGCTTCTTTGGATTTCTATAGTCAGTATGTCATCAAAGTAGACCACCAAAAATTTACCAATGAAAGGCTGTAGGACATGGGTCATAACTCTCATGAAAGTATTAGGAGCATTAGACAAACCAAAAGGCATAACTAACCACTCAAATAAACCATCTTGTGTTTAAATGCAATTTTCCACTCATCTCCTGGCCTAACATGAATTTGATGATAACCACTACGCAAATCTATCTTAGAGATTTTATTGATGATAACCAACTAACAAATCCAACATATCTTCAAGGCGAGGAATAGGAAATCTATACTTGATTGTGATTTTATTGATGGCTCTACTATCCACACACATTCTCCAAGATCCATCTTTCTTAGGTGTCAACAAAACTAGCACCGCACAAGGACTAAGGCTATGCCTAACAAATCCTCTCTCTAAAAGTCCTTCTACTTGCCTATTCAACTCCTCTCACTCTTTAGGGTTCATTCTATAAAGTGAAAGGTTAGGCAGTTGAGAACCTGGAACTAGGTCTATAGCATGCTGGATATCTCTTAAAGGTGGTAATTCACTAGGTAATTCATTAGGCACCACAGCAATAAAATCATCTAGTAATTTATTCACTTCCAAAGGAACATCAGTAATCGAAAAGTCAGATGAAACTTCCTTTGCTACTAAAGCTAAGCACATACCAGTCTCCATTCCCTCTCTCTCAACTTCTTACATTTTAAAATATGCAAATTTCGTTCAGGAAGTTTAGGGATGTCACGTTTACCATTATAACTTTTTGGCTTAGCAGGTCTCAAAATAATGTTCTTACCTTTATACTTAAATAAATAGATATTATCCTTGCCAAAATTGGTAGCATTAAGATCATAAAGCCAAGGGTGACCTAAGAGAACATGGGCAACATCCATGGGTAGCACATCACAATAGATTTCATTCTTATAATCCCCCATTTGAATAGAAACTAGACACCGTTGAGTGACAGGCAAAGTATGGTCATTTACCCAAGCTACCTTAAAAGGATTTGGATGTGGTTCTACTTTCAGGTTTAACAATTTAACAGCATCCTTAGAAACCACATTCATTGAACTACCCCCATCAATCACTAACTTACACTTCTTATCTCCACTTTGTATGACTGTGTGAAAAATACTAGTACACTTCCAATTATCATTATCTACAGTCGTGGACAGCACACATCTAACCACACCAACACACTCATCAACATCAAAATCTTCCTGAAGACCATCTTCATCACCGGAATATTCTAAAGGATCAACAATTTGGTCTTCCTCAATTTCTACACTACTTTGTTCAACATCTAATGCCAAAGCACATTGGGGACAACGAGATGCAATATGATCATTTTGATGACACTTATGACAGACAATCGAATGATTACTGGCCTTAACTCAATATGAGAAGCAACTGGAAGAGAGTTACGCACACTAGACTCCTTGCTCTTAACGTTATTGGGCTTAACATTACCATTTGATGACATGGACTGTGACTTGGGCTGTCCTGTTTGTGCAAAAGAGGAAGGTCTATTGAACTTCTCAACTTCTAGGGCTTTTTGATATGCATCCTCTACAATATGTGGTACATGTAATTTAACCATCTTTTGAATGTCAAATCTAAGACCATTAACAAATCGGGTGCGGGTAGCAAATTGATCCTCAGCATGGAACTCACTACACCTAAGCCTAGCTTCCTCAAATTTGGTAGAATATTCAGCTACACTAAGAGTCATTTGTTTTAAATTAATCATGTTGGAGAACAACTGACTCTTATATGATGGAGGAATGTACTTTTCTTGCAACTTGGCTTTCATAACTGCCCATTGGGTGATAGGTGGTTCACCCATACGAATCATGTCTTGCAATACATTTTGCCAGTATATTTTAGCTGAATTGGTTAATTTCATTTTTGCAAACCTAATACATTCACTATCAATCATTTCATCCAATCAAATATTCCTCAATAGCAACTAACCAATCAGAGAAAACATTAGGATCCATTCTACCATCAAATTCAGGAGCACTAATCTTGACTTTTGTTGTGATATCTCTTGGAGGTTGTCTAACCTGCCTATCCTGATCTCTACCCCAATTACCATTAACCCTAGGCTGGTATCGCTGAGGAGTGATATCCTCTCTCACCTGATTTGGTGGATGGTTTTGCCTTGGTGGTTGGTAATCTAGTGGAAAGTTAATATTGGCAGGTTGAAACCGATCAACTAGGTTGAACTGAGGACCTCCTATATCAAAAAACCTTGTATAAGGTTGAGCAATTGAATTACTACCCAAGTTCATTTTACCTAGATTATCATGCAAACTATTTGTGAATTCATCAAATTGATGTGAACCCCCAGATGGACTTGAACCCCCAGTGTGTGTTGACCCAAAGAGTTTTCTAGCAGTTTCATCAACATATTCACCTATCTCATGTTTACCCAAATATTTTAAAAGCAAATCCATTTTTTTGATTCATTGCATGAGTTTGTTGTTCGAGGGCAGATTGACGTTGAGTTAATTGGCCACACATTGAATTTAAATTACTTACCGATGCAGTGACTAAATCAAATTGAGCTTTATTTGCATCATGATGACAGGTAATACATGCTAGACTTTCATTTAAATTTTGAGATAAGGCTTGTAGTCTTAAATCAAAATTATTAAGTCTCTCAATTGGATCTTTTGTGTTAGAGGAAGAAAGTTCAATGGTGTCACTTTTGTGGCTGACATTCTGAGATAAAAGCTAAAATTTCGCTAGGTAAAGAAATTTATAAATTATATGCTAATGCAACAAACACAAACCTAAAAATTTTTAATACGATTATATGCCACAATTTGCACGAATCACAAAGAATTAATTAAAACAAAGAAAATTTGTTTTTTAATATTCTTTATGCTTATCAAATAAACTGGAATCTAAACACCCAAAAAAAATATGCCTAAATATCATAAATATTAATCGAGTTTTCAAAGTAAAAGAAAATTTATCTCGTTGAAGAACCTTTGAGATGCCTAAAATACCTTGGTATTGTTGCAAGAGAACCAAACAAGGTGTGTTGATTTTTTTTTTTTTTAATCAAACAACCAGTGCATGGACTAAGAAAAGTGAAACCAGTTTGGATCTCGCTAGTTAAGCCGGTTTGGAGACCGAAACCGCGGCATAGTATAATCGGGTTGGGCGAAATCGGTTGTGCAATTCTAGTGGCCTACTGCCGAAGTGGTTGGCCGGCGTGCTGGTCAAGCATGCTGCCAAACGATTGTCGAGTTTGTGGCAAAGTTGGACGTGGGCCCCGATCTGAAGAAAAAGGACACGGCTGCCAAGAACAATGCTTAATAGTAACCAAGGCAAGGCCTTAAAGGAATTGATAATGGAAGAATTGATTACGGCCTTTGTCTCCAATTAATGTTCAGCACTTGACTCTTGAGAAAAGTGAGTGTACGGCCAAAATTGAAATCGTCTGAAAATTGTCCGTGTGAACAAAACGCCAAAAGCAACAGCGGTAATGGTGAAAAAGACTAGAAAAAAAAAATTTGAAAGCCACACGATGAAGGCTCTGATACCAAATTGACGTAGCTCGGCTACGAAGGAACAAGAAAATAAAGAAAACGAAAAGAACGGTTGAAAGAAAAATTAGAGGGTTTCAATATCATCAAGTTTGTCCAAAAGAATAACGTAAGGTGCTATTTATAAGCACTAATAAAAACCCTAATCCTAATAGGTAAATCCAAAACAAATACAATTAAATAAATAAACTAATTAATATTCCAGAAAAATATGAATAAATAAAGAAACTAATAATAATAAAAATCATTATTGGACTTGGGCCTCCTATCTCATTTAGGCCTACTCCATGCTCCATCACAAACTCAACCCTAAATTCTTCTTTATCGAGCCGAACTTGAGCCTATATAAAAGTTTAAATCAAGCTCGAGCTCGATTTAAAAAGTTTGTGCCGAGTTCAAACAAGTTAAAGTTCAGCTTGAATTGATTCATTTCTACCCTTAGTTTTCTCACGCAGTGGGGGGGCCACTAGTGGTGGCGATGTTTGTCGGAGAATAACTTAGTGAGTGATTTGATTTAGGGATTTTTGGGTGAAACGAAAGAGTGAAATATTGAGCGAGGAGGAAGTGCAGATAATGGGGTAAGGATTTGGCTAGAAACGAACAAAAAAATTAATTAGGAGAGCAGAAAAAAAGATAAATGATACTATTTTTTTTCTATTTGTTTATTAGTTTTAGAAAGAAAGAATAATAATTATTTCTCTTTATTTATAAGTTGGGAAGAAATGTAAGGAAAAGAATGTATATATTGTTATTTTACCATTAAGGAGTTAGATGATTTTTAATTTAATTAGTGCTAGGATATATTTGTAATTTTTTTCTTAATTTTTATTTTATGGGCAAATATGTTATTTTAAAAGTTTCATTAATTCACTTTTCTCTTTCCGACATTTTCACCCTTTTTGGGAGGACAAAATCTGTTAAATTTTAACACTCACTTTTCTTCTCATTTATTTCCATTTCATTTCTTTTTTTTTCTTAGAAAAACTCACAAAAGTGATAAATTTTAAAATATTTTTTCTCTTATTTTCTTTCCATTTCACTCCATCTAAATGCACCATAAGCGCTCGAAAATCGGTTAGCTGTCTGGGTTCCTATTCCATTATTGCTAAACCTGTTTCTAAAATATATATTAAATCTCAAACTTATCAAATTGGTTTGATTTCTTTTTATTTTAAAATATTTATTAATTTTAATACACACTTTTATTTTTTAATTCTTGACACTTTTTGCAAATTAACTTGAGCTAAAAATAATAATATTCTTATTTTTATTGAAACAAAATTTTGATTGATTTTATAAAAAGTAATTAAAAATATAAAATATAAAATAACTCAAATAATGAGCATTATTAATTAGTTTTTCAAGCGGATCAACATATGTAATTTAACTTTTAAATTATAATTAAAAAAATACTCCCACGCCTAATCAATGTTTAGGCCATTTTTTTTTTTTTTTTGTATTCTTAAATTTAAAATATATTAATAGGGTCTTATAAGAAAAATTAAATTTTTTAAATTTTAATTAGTATTCAGTTAATTTTTAGAGTTTTAAATTTTAATTAATATTCAATCATTTTTACGCCCTTTTCCAAGCCTAATTAATACGTAGCATTTTTGCTTTGTGTTCTAAAATTTAATTACTAATGTATTTAAAAGATAAAAATTTTATAATTATAATGAATAGGCATGTGGGTCCATTTAGGAACCTATAAGCCCACTTCCAAGCATGAAGTAATAATTTTCTATTTGTAAGCCCACTTTTGATCAAAAATACATGCTCGGTGGTTGTAATAGCAATTGAGATTTTTTCATTTTGCATAAACTAGTATTGTGTGTTTTAGTTTCCTTATTTATTCTATTTTTTTTCTAATTCTTAAATATTATTTAACATTAAATTGTTTATAATGAGTTGAAAATTTAAAATATTTAGACTACAAATTTTTACATGCTTAAATTTTTGGGGCCATTTAATTTTTAGACTATTTTTTTTTCTTTTTAGTTTTTCTATCACATAAGTGATGGGTTGAATTATGTGTAGATGGTAAAATTGCTTGAACTTCTAAATTTTGGATTATATATACCAACTAAAAATATTTAAATTTTAGATAAGTTGGTGGCCTAAAATGTTTTTTACCCAAAAATTTATATGTACTAATGGTGTTTTTTTAAATAAACTGTAGCACCAAAAGTTTTAACATTAAAATTTATATGTATTAATATTGTTTTCTTAAATAATTTATTGTATCAAAAGTTTTCACCTAGAAATTTATATTTACTAATGGTGTTTTCTTGAACTAACATCTATCATTTTTAAAATTTTAAGGGATCAAATCATAGTATAAAATATTTTTTAATTGAAAAAATTACATATATGAGTAGTATTTTCCCAAACTCATGCCCCCTAGCTCGAGGCTAGCTTTGCCCATGCCCACTTCACATTACTTAAGATCAAATATCACAATTCTATTTACTATATAGACCAAAAAAAAAAAAAATATAAAGTTGTGGTCATATCTGTTAGAAATTTTATAAATTTCTAATAGTGGACCATCATATTGACATCATCATATATTATACATTGTCGGTTTTGAGTAATATCTGTAAAACCTGTTAAGTTTGGTTATCAAATTAGATAATTAAGTAAACTGGAATTAAGACGCATTTCATATTCATACAAGCTGGTATGGGGTTTGTAATGTGTAGAGACTAGGTATGTTATTCTATTATTTTGTGATGGGTAGGAATAAAATAAAATACAATCTAGTATAAATAGGTTAAGCTCCCTAGTGCAAACCCTAATTTTTCTTAACCCACATCCCAACCTTAAGTAATGTTGAAAACGAATCGAGCTATTTGTAAGCTATTCAAGCTCGACTCGAACTCAGTTCATGATTAAAACAAATTGGAATCGAGCTTGATTTGTGGTTCGTTTGAATTCGAGCTCGAACCTAGAAAACCTTGGCTTGAAAGCTTGTGAGTAAGCTAGATAAAATAATATATATATGTATATATATATATTTTTAATAATATTTTATATTTTTATTATATTTTTATAATACTTTATTTATTATATTTTAAACTAAAATTACATCGTTTTAGTTTAATCGAGCTATTCATGAGCCAAGTTCAAGGGTAAATTCTTTTTTATCGAGCCAAGTTTGAGTTTATATAAAAGTTCAAATCAAGCTCGAGCTCAATTTAAAAAGCTCAAGCCAAGCTCAAACACGTTAAAGCTTGATTAAGCTCAGCTCGATTCGACTTGTATCTAGCCCTATCCTTGAGTAAAAAGCAAAGAGCTTTTCTCTATATCTGGATTATAAAGATGAAAGATACTAAATAACAAAAAGGAATCTACCATGTATACTAGTTTGCAATGGCTACAGGTATACTTATATTCTTTAACTGATTTGACATATATGATCTTGGATTTGTGATTTCTTGTATTCTAAAAAATACCTAACATGCAAATTTGCTCTACACAAGCATTATGCATAAATGGCATGCAAAGTCTAAAGAAACATGCAAACATGAGTGGTTTGTATATAAATTACCCATCGAGACATTCTATGCCACGCCCCGAATTCTCATAACCCAAATAATTGAGGGTGACTTGGGGGTTTTATTAAGTATAAAGATAGAATAATGATACCTTGCTGTCACATCCCAAATTTCTTCAAATTTGGAATTGATCTGCAATAATAAATTAGCGTATCCAAAATCCCTAATTTATCCCAAATAAATTATAAGCCATTAAAGTAAATCATTTGGTGGAATTTAATTGCAGAGTAAACAAATAAGAATAGTAAATAGTATTACAGATCTATTTAAGCGTTTCAACCACACATTTAATATTACATAACAAATAAAAGCAAATTATGTCTAAAACTTAATTATTACAATCATCGAATAATTATTTTTTTAGATCACAATTCCAAATACAGTCTTCAAGTGATACACAATAATAAAAGTAAAATATTCAAGAGTAATTAATCTTTCTTTAGTTCATCTTAAGTATTTCTACGCTTAATGTCCTGAAAAATGTTTCCTGTGACCGGGAGAGCAACTAAAGCCCAGTAATCAAAATCTCCTAAGTTCCTATATGCAATGGCATAATATTACATTATTTTGTGTGATCCAATTCAATGAATGTGGTTAGGTGACATACTATTCATGCAACAAATAATTCAATAGATCCTAATTGAACAATATAAATTATACTTAAAGCTGTCCGATAAGTCCATCACTGCAACTACTATTTCACTTACACATCAAATAATTTAATGTAGTTGTTTTGTACCACAATGAAATCAGTGTCTGAGTGGTAAGGATATCAAATTTAGACCTTTAGGGTCTTGGGATCAAACCCCTTCATGATATAGATTTCATGTATACATATTTTTCTACATTTTCATATAAAATAATCATAAAAAGAATTAAATGTAATTAAATAATTCCAACACATTATTTTATACATAAGCAAGAGAAGTTGATAACCATAGTAAAATTGATAAAGGGGTTAAGTCTAAATCCTCCTAGGATAATCATATTCATATCCTTCTCCACTCCCAGCCTTAGGAACTAATGACTTTATAGACTTAGCATCTGATGCATTCCGACAGTGTCACCCATTAAAAACTTGACAATGATAACTGGCTACCTGACTAACCAGGTCAAAAGAAAGCATCTCCTAAACAAACACGTAGTCTCCTATCTTCGCCTAGAAAGGTCATTTTTACCCACCCATCACCCCATTGCCAAAGATAACTTCAATACTGAGTGCTTTAAAATTTATTTTCACCCTTTACTATTTCCAAGAGTATCTTGTATGGAAATAAAATATTTTCAATCAAAACTGGCAATATTCCCGAGTGACAAATCTTAGGTGGGATTTTAGTCACATACTTTAAAATTCCTAGTCATTCATTTTAATCCATAGTTCAATCATAATTCCCACTGAATTAAAAATTTAACATAGTCACAAACATTGCCATCACAAAGATAAGTACGACATGTACGTGGACAATTATTAATGGGCTATTTTAAGATTAGATTTAGATATAAGCTAATTCTTTTGACAAGTTTGTCGGACTAACTTAGTTAAGTATAAGAATATTTCTAAGGAAATATTAACCAAGTCGAGGCTCCTAGCTCAGTGGGAGGGCGACCCAATTCTTGATCGCAAGGTCGAACCTCTCTAGCCCACGTCTTAGTTTTTGCCTCTTTTTTCTCTTTAGTTTATTATTTTATAGAATACAAAGTAATAAATAATTCCTCTGGCTTATGTTTAATCTTAGAAAAATTTTTAAGTTTTATTTTATTCCACTTAGGTAGCAAAGTGAATGAATTAAATAATTTGAGTTCATGCGAGATTACAAAGCTAATATATTCTAAATTTGAATTTAATTTAATGGAAAAATAATATTAACCACAATAATAATTTAAATTATTTCTAATTATCATAATGGTGAGACCTCTTCCTTACTTCCCTGTGCTTGCCTATGATGAAAATAGATCAAAAAATCGAAAAGAGAATTGAGAAAGAAAATGGAAATAAAACTAAGATTGAATTGATGAATCAATGGAGATGACCACTTCGAGGGCGGTTATCTCCTACAATCACGCAGTACATGCCCAAATCATGTCTATTCGGAGTCTTCTACAACTAACTTATTTATACTTTTTACAGTAGAAGTGATGTAACTAAATTTGGTTTAGTGGGCTAAAATGGTAATTAAACTAAGCAACTATGCTGGGTTTAAATCTAGATTATAAAGACTTCTATTAAAATGTGGAATAGGCTGAATGATGAAGCCCACTTCAGGAAATGGATTGGTTCTGCCTCAGGCTTGAGCTTTATTCACAGTAACCTAATGGTTGACCTGGTCCATTCATTAAATTCACCTCAAAATTTTCTATATTACCTCTTCTAGAATCATCTTCAAATATGTATCTATCCACCTTTACTAGTTGTAATCCACTCAGAATTCCCACTGATACTAGGTTATGTCCTTCCATGTACTGAATGGTGGAATGAATCCCAACCCTTGGATCTTCAATTACTGGATGATTGTGATAAGAAACTTGCATGGCTTGATCAGAATCCTCTCCCACACTCGGCTATCTAATGGCTCCCATGTGTTGCATCACGCCATTGATCTTCAACTAAGTTGAAAGGTCCAGATTTAACCAAACCTTAGGTTTAAATAAAGTGGTTTGCTTTTTCATTTCTGCAGAACCCTTCTTATTTTCATTTTGTATCTCTTGCTTTCTCTGTATGTTTCCATTTCTGTTTGTAACCCGAGTTTCAATCTTCCATTATTCTTTTTGTAATTTTTTTCCACCATGAGAACGGAGGGTACTATAACAACACCCTCTTCTTTAGCCAAAGCCTTGACCTTAAGGTTTGGATACTGAGAAAGCACCCTTTTGAGACCAAGTGGCCTCTTGTAAAAGTTGACCTACCCATTGCACTAGAGCCTCCTAGAACTGTTTCTTTCCTCACTGCCAGTCATAAATCTAAAGGATACAAGCTAGCTCTAGAACAAAATTGCCATTTTCATCTACTGGAGGTAAGACAATGGAAGGGATAATATCTTTCCCTACTCTTTCTTTGAGTTATGAAACATAGAACACCGAGTGGATTGTGACTAACTTGGTAAGTCCAATATATAAGCCATCGATCCAACCATCTCGTTGACCTGATAAGGTCCAAATAATGAGGTGATAATTTCATATTTCTCCTTTGCTTGATGACAACTGTCGGTAAAGTTGCAATTTCAAATATACCCAATTACCAACATTGAAGGTTCTTTCTGTGCGATGTTCATCACTCTATTGTTACAATGTGCCTTGTGCCATATGCAAGTGTTCCTTCAAAAGTTTGTTTATTCTTGTATATGCCTAAAGCATATTATCCATTGTGCTATTTATGATAACCCTGGGACATAATCAAACAGAACAAGATGGGGAACCTATATAAGGCCTCATAAGGGCTTAGTTTGATCAAGGAGTGGTAGCTCGTATTGTAGCACCATTCGGCTAGAAACAACTAAGTGGCCTAAAGTTTAAGAGTTTCAGATGGAAAACACCTCAAGTATGTTTCCACACACCTGTTGGTCACCTTGGTTTGGCCATTAGTTTGTGGATGACAACTGGAACTAAAAAGCAGATTAGTCCCCTTGAGTTTAAAAAGCTATCTCAAAAACTGGTTAGTAAACGATGAATCCTCATCTGAAATGGTGGTGATTGTAATCCATGAAGCTTAAAAAAATTTTCCTTGAATAACTGAGCTAAGCTGGCTGAAGTCTAGGGATGGGATAGAAGACGAAATGAGCATATTTTGATAGCCTATCCATAATGACCCAAATTGTAGTTGTTCTTTTTGACTTTGGAAGCCCATTAATAAAATCCACTGAAATGTTAGACCAGCTTCTAGTGGGAATGGGGAGGGGTTGAAGTAAACCTGGTATTGGTACTATTTCATTCTTACATTTCTGGCACACATCGTATTGTTTTACCTACTACTTTACTTTAGCTTTCATTCTCGACTAGTAGAATTCTTAGAGGGCCTTTTGCAAGGTTATTTTTTTATGTCCTCTATAACTTGCCATGGGTTCATTATGTATATACTGCAAAATTTGCTGCTTTATAGATTGATCATTAGAAATATACAATTTGCTTTTATAAAAAAGTAGTTCTTGCTGGAAAGAATACCTTTGCATGCCAACAATCTCCTGCTGCATTGTCTAGATTATTGTTTGTACTTGTTCATCTGCATCATATGTCTTTTTAATTTTTGAGAAAATTGATGGGTATGGTTAACAGCATTCCCTTCTCGGTCACTGAATCCTCTTCTTCATGAACTCTAGAGAGGGCATCAACCTCCCTGTTTTCCACCATTCTTATACTCCATCCTTAGTGTTTACACAATCAGCTTAGTTGCCCATTTCTTTTGGGATGGGGTCCCAATCTTCTATTCCAATAAAAAATTTTAAGCTTTGGTGGTTTGTTTCCCCAGCAAGTAAGTCTTCATCTCTTCACTACCTGTACTAAGGCAAATAATTCATTCTTAGAAGTAAATAGCCCTAGTAGTTTCCCCTTTAGTGCCTGACTAAAGAATGCTATTGGCTTTCTGTGTTTACATCAACACTGCACCTCTACCTCCCCCAGATGCATCACATCCACCACAAAATCTTTTGAAAAATTTGGCAGTACCAATACTGGAGGATTGGTGACTACTACTTTTAACTCTGCAAGGCCCTTCTCAACTTAATTAGACCATTGGAATGAGTTTTTCTTCAACAAGTCAATTAAGGGTCTAGCAATCTCGCCATAGCCCTTTATAAATCATAAGTAATACGCAGTGTGTCCCAAAAACCCTCTCAGTGACATGATGGTTTTAGAGATAGGCCAATCAACCATTGACTTAATTTGCTTAGGGTCTACCTTAACCCCTTGACCAGAAATTAGGTGTAATATCCCAGATTTTCATATTGGTATAAATTGATGGTTTCTAACATGTTTTGGGCATCCATTTCTGATTCAGCCTTGAACTTCCTGTACCAGTCCCATCCATTTCTTGCACTTCTACAATCTGCAATAGTAACCCTTTTACTAGCTTGGCCTTCAGTTGACTAAACTCTACTTCCTCAACTGCTATAGCCTTCCTCCCTAAACCTATTAAGCAAACTATTTCCCCTCTGCCCTAAATTTTCATAATTAGCCTTTCAAAGTCAAAGCAGATAGTACTCAAGATCCTTAACCATTGCACCCCTAGAACTATGTCACACCCTACCAAGGGCAATAGCAAAAAGTCAATCAAGAAAATCATACCCCTGAATTTTCACCCGCACCCTACGATTTGTCACACCCTTATTTTAGGATATAGATTTAATCCCTTCAATAGGGTGAACACCCACAAATTCTCCAACATAATAATCAGATCTTATGTGTATACAAATAAATATAACATCTCACAAATTGTAATTCTAAGTTTATTTTCACAAACACCAAAAATCAACACAAGACTAGGATTAAAATGGAGAAATAGACAACTCATGTTCTGTCCTAGCATATGTAGCCACGCAAAAACTCAAGCTAAAATAAAAAATTAAAATTAGGTTTGAGCGTCACACACTCAGTAGAAATGTTATACTTAAAATAAAAGATAATAAATTATTCAACTTTTATTGTTATTATATAATTTAATGTCACCTTTCATTCTCATCATATTCATCAGTACTCATTCTCGCATTTCACCTATACTAACCGTCTCATAACATATATATTCCCAATTAATTACATGACCAATAGTCTCACAAATCATCAATAATTAAATTCAACAATAATAACAATATCACTTCATATCATTAACACCATGTTTCATTCATCAACTCTTAGTATCACATTGTGCCCCCATCTGGCAATGATTCAAATATTTTATCACATCATTATCACCATTTTTTAGTCATCAACTTCATCACATCATTGTACCATATCTGATAATGGTAAAAAAGAAATATATCTCATCACATCACGATAGCGCACATGCTCCATTTGGTAGTGTCGTGATATGTATGTATGATGAATAATTTAAATTTTAATGCAGCACACAATTGGTTCCATCTGGCCCATGAGTTGAGCACTCAACTATGGACAGTAGTTTTAATTAGCATATCCCATTAGTCCCATCTGGCCTCAATTTTTGGCCCCATCTAACCTCATTTTTTTATCCCATTTGACCTGGTCCCATCTGCCCTCAATGCACATGTAATGCATACAATTCATGCTATGCAATGGTATTTATTATTTTTATTATTATTATTATAACTTATTATTGTTATTTTTCTCAAATAAAGATATCACTTCACATTTATCAAATTATAAATAATCATAGTTTAGCATTACCATAATTAATTCACAAATAATAAATAATTTCTCAAATAAAATATCAAATCCCACACTAACATTCCATAAATAATTATAAATTGCTGTTAACACAATTAATTCATAATTCCTTACATAAAAAATCAACTCTACTAATTATCATTCTATAGATAATCATAATTTAATGTCAGCATAATTAATTTATAAACAGACAATATTTCGTATCAACTTAACTAATTTCTCAAATAAAAATATCAATGTTTATATTTATTATTCCAAAAATAATTGTAATCAGCATCACATAATTAATTTATAAATGGTTAATATTTTTATTATCACCAACAAATTTTTTTCTTATAAAAGAAGTATAAATTTTCACAATAATCATTTAATATTTCTTGTCACGTCCCGAATTTTATAATCCGAGCATGTGAAAAAAAGATAAATAATAAACATTTTAACAACTTCTCCTGTCATTTGTCAGAGCCATACATACACTTTATGGAGCAATAAAAATAAAAATAAATAAAACTAAACTTTAAATTTAAATAAATGCCTTAGTCAAAGCTAATCAGGCAATAAGCTCCAAAACTAAACCCAAACAATCTCCCAAAAATAAATAAATCAACAATTTATCTTCACCTCACAAGCCCTACAATCCACTAAAAATAAATTTTTCTAAAGTCTTACATAACTATATAACAATAAATAAAACTTCTAATTTCTAGTCTCAGTAGGCATAGTACGTGATTCAAACTCATTACTTGCATCACAAACTGTAAGGGGATGAGCACTAATACCACGTGTGCTTGGAACCCTAATAATAATATAAATGCAGTAATGCCCTAGCATGCCACTAAGTGAAACAATTATGAACAAGACGCAATCTCAAACAACAAATTAAATCATTTTATCAATTTATCTTCGTTACAATTAATTGTGTTTTAGCACCACATCACACATAAAAAAAACAATTCGATTTTAAGATACTGTTGCTTGGTTGTCCTAAAGAAACATGACCCAACCAATTTACATCATCATTCGATGTATGCTTGGTTATCTCGTAGAAACAAGACCCAACCAATAGACACTATCCTTCAGTGTTTACTTCCTAGGCTGAAATTTTAGGAATATAATATGCCACCCTTAGGTATTTACTCGTTTATAGATTACTAATCTACTGGAATCGATAACCAATCCCGCGCGATTTTTGGGACTTTCAACCTTTATGTACGTATACCCGATATTTTTCAGTACCCCTCAATCCAAATAAAATAAAATATCAAATTTCACTTTAATTAATATTTTTTTTATAAAATTTTAAATAAATAATAAGGAGAATTTACAATTAAATTATATACCCACACAAATCCACTGTTAGTCAAACCATCTATATACACTGTAGAATTTAATGCCATCACGAACCAATCAAATGCCCAAAGCAATAATACAAGAAACTTATAAAAGCAACAATTAATCCAACAGGTTTAATTCAGCTGTGTTGATTAAAGAATTTGATGTGAACAATTCAAATGTCCAGAGCAATAAAGCAAGGAATTAACAAAAACAACAATTAATCTAATAAGTTTGATTCGGTAACGTTGTGTAATCATTAGTCCGAAGCATTGATGGCTTTTGGAAGGCAATAGGTTACTTTAAATATACAAATAATTGAGTATTTAATATGCAAAGTCATTAAGTTTCATGGAAACGCTCGGTAAAACTTTTTTTTTTGTCAGAACAAAATTATACACACAGATATATATATACATATATATTTATATGTTATGTATACATATATATTTATATGTGTACATATATATGCATATATGTTCATTTAATCTTAAAAGTTCCACCCCTTACCTTGATTAGGCAGATTTTTTACACTGTTTCTTTTCCTTCTCTTCTCTCTCTCTCTTTCTCTCCCTTTCTCTTTCTCTAGGGTTTTATTATTTTATCAAAATAAACACAGCTTTATATATTTATAATAGCATTGTTTTAACCCTAACCAATTAATTAATTTCCTATTTCCCATAGGTTTAGGAAAATTACACACTTCTTCCTAAAATTTTATAATCTTTTTAAATATCACCATAAATTAATCTTTTTAAATACAATTCAAAGATAAAAAATAGCAAACTAAATACAATTCAAAATCATTAAATTTAAATAGCAAACTAAATTTATCGAGTAAAAACATATAAATCCAATAAAAAAATATGGGTTATTATATTTCTCACAAATAATTTTTTAAATAAAAATACCTTTATTATCTCATATCCATCAATACATTATCTCATGAATAATCAATATTATTTTTGTTTATCTACACAAATTATTCCATAAATAATCACCACTTTATTATCAACCCAACTACTGTATAAATAATTAATATTTACATATAGATAATTTCCTAAATATAAATATTATTTCCCGATAAGTAATCACAATTCACTTATTAATATTAAAACAACATAAATAATCAATTCATAAGTATTGCTCCATAAATATTTATAATTTACTGTTAACATAATAAATTCATGAATAATCAATTTTTCTACACAGATATTTCTTCAAATAAAAATATTAATTCTTACAGTTAATTTTTCTTAAATAATCTCAATTTTTCATTAACGAAATTAGTTCACAACAATCAATATCTCTTGTCAAAAATAATTAATATCAAGGAAATAAATTTTATTAATTCACATTTATTACGTTTTATCTTTAAGTTTAACACACCCACTAGATAGCAAATATTCTAAGAAAATCAAATTATTGAGGTAGCTATTGCTGATGATCCTCGAGTCTAAATTTTAAGCCAAAAAAATTATACAAATCAAACATTAAGCAGTTAAAATATAAATCAAATCAATTAAAAATATAAATCTAGTAATTGGAACTCAACCACTTTAACATATTTAATTTATTTAACCTTCTATATTATTATTTTAAATTAATAAAATAAAATAATTTACCTCAACAATTGGACCAAAATCTATAAGGTTTCCTCTTCCGTGTTATTTTTTCTTACTTTCTGTATGCCTTTCTTTACGGTTTATTCTTTACTGTTTTGTTTCTTTTTAACTATAACTTATACAAATATATGTAAATTATATACATACCATCAGTTGCTAAGTCTCCAACCACCTTAACTTTAACTCTTTTTCTCTCTCTCTCTAAGCATGCCATGTACTAAGCTTACACCTGTAACATACACATGCTGGAATATTAACATCCATAGCTAACATTATGTATAAATATATAATATCCACGTCACTTTTTAACTCCTCCCACTAATTTAACTTAGTTAATTAATTGACAACTTAATTGATTTACTCATTAATTTAAATTAAGACTAAATAAATTTTAAAATAATTCAAATTTGACACAATTAAAATTTCTAAGCATAAAATAAAAATTAAATTAATAATACGTTTAAAAATTAATAAAAATTTAGTATGTCACAAGATTGGTCCCTACACTGTTTGCCTTTTCTCCACTAGGGAACTTGACTGCCAAAAAAGAGCCAATTTCCTTCCTTAAATGACTCAACTTGGCTACCTTAGGATCCATAAAATTATTGGTACTCCTAGAATCAATTACTATGGTACACCTTTTGCCATTAATGGTTCCCAACAATCTGATGGTTTGGGGTTATCAAGTCCCTGTGATTACATGCAAAGTAATCTCCACTTCCTAACCTTCCTCCCCACTCAATCCTTCTTTCCCTAACATATTGTCAATTAGTTTAACATCTTCTTCCCTAACAATAACTAATTTTGCATTGAGGATAGTTTCAAGTACAAACAATTTGAGACTTTTGCACTTATGATTCTTATTCCATTTCTTAGTGGAAGTAAAGGCATTTAGCTTTTCTAGCTACCATCTCCTCAACACTGAGTTTTTTAACTGGCAACTTACTAACTTGCTGGACTGCCAGTTTATTGGGGCCCTTAGTCTTAGGTTGGGACTTGGGAATCTCTTATCAAGGAACAAAATTTGTCTATCCTACAGGAGTTGGAATTTTGTTGTGAATTATTTTGGTATTAACACTCTTGGTTTTGGGTTGAGTTCTTTTGGAAACGACCAGGTTCTGTTCCTGCAACTTAGCTAACCCAAAGGCAGCTATCAAATCCTTGGGAATGAACATTTTCACCACATATCTAATATCTTCTTTCAACCTAATTAAGAAAAAACTTAACTATGTCCCCTATTAAGCCTCGTAACCCGATTTGAAATGGCTTCAAATTTGGATTTATAGTCCTCCACTGTGGTAACTTCTTTTAATCTAATTAACAGATCTATATGGCCTTCATTAGGATTTTCCCCAAACCTTATTTGAAGGGCTTTAGTAAATTCTTCCCAATTCCCTAATTGTCCAGAGTTCATTAACTCTTGGAACTAGATTGAGGTCTTTCCCTTCACATGCATGGAGGCGATCATGAGTTTTTAAGCCTCCTGAACATTATAGTGAGCAAAAAACTAAATGGCCTTATGAACTTACTTGACTGGATTTTCTCTATTGAACTTAGGAAACTTTAATTTAATGGATCTAAGAAATACTCACTGGAAAGATTGAGTATTACTTCTATTTGGATTAAAAAAACTAGCAGCATAAGAGTTACGTTCATCCATCTCTGTGCGAGACCTTCACTGTTGCTAGTGATGGCTACCAAGTGGTGAGTCAAATCTGCAAACTTCTTCGAATTTTGATTCAAAAAATTTCTACATCTTAACTAATTGGTTCATCATCTCTGCTTGCTTGCAACACCTCGGGTGATTGTTGACTCAGTCAGTTCATTAAATCCACCTTAGAATTATCTATATTAGGCCTTCTAGAATCATCTTCAAATATGTATTTATCTCCCTTTACCAACTATAATACGCTCAGAATTCCCACTGACGCCAGGTCTTATTCCTTCATGTACTAAATGGTGGAATGAATCCCAACCCTTGGATCTTTAATTGTTGGATGGCTATGATGAGAACCTTGCATGGCTTGATCAAAACCCTCCACATGTCTCCTATACTCGGCTATCTAATGGCTTCCATGTGTTGCACCACCATTGCTGATCTTTAACCAACTAGAAAGGTCCAGATTTAACCAGACCTTAGGTTTGAATAATGTGGCTTGCTTTTTCATTTTTGTAGAGCCCTTCTTCTTTTCATTTTGTATCTTTTGCTTTCTCTTTATGCTTCCCCCTCTGTCTGTAACCCTAGTTTCAGTATTCCTTTATTTTTTCTGTAATTTTTTTCCACCATAAGAATGGAGGGTACTGTAATACATAAAATTTATAACCAAACTCTTATTATATTGGAATAGAATTCCAGTTTCAAGATATTCATAAATGTCTATGGAATTATTCCAACATGTAAGAAAATATTAAATATTTTATTAAATAAATTTCATTAAATTGACCAAGTCATGGAAAATTAGTTTTAAAATAATTAGAGTTACATAGCTTATTAGATTAACAAAACAATGCCTAAAAATCATTTAAGAAAAATCAAGTTCATTAAAGAAAACCAAGTGAGAGAAAAATAAGTCTTATGTTTCATTTGGACATTTTATCAAACACTAAGGTTACCTAGCTATTTTAGCCTTAATAAAAATTTAACCATGGATAATATAACTAAGTATGTAAGCTAGCTATCACATTTATTGGAATGTCAAAATAATGCTTAATATCCAATTATAATGATTTTATGCCATTTGGAAGCTTATTAGGTAAAATTTGAATTAATAGTTCCCTAAGGCATTTTATTGAATAGTAGGCGTACATTACTAAGTTAATCCTTGGAAATTTATTTAAACCAATCCAAACTTAGGTAAAATGTTTTTAGTCATTCTAGGAAATATTCATAACTTTAGAATATTAAAATTAAATTTAAAATGCACAAAAAGTACACTCTAAGGTTGCATGGCATCCATAACACCACTGTAATGTCACACAAGAGGCCAAAGACATGTTTGTTAGCACCATCCTATTTGGACAAGGGTCCTTGATGGTATGCCAAATTCCAAAATTTCTAGAAGGGTAGGTCTATTTTCACTCCACAAATAGATTCTTTCACTCCAATTTACTTTTTCATTAAATAAAATTACACAATTACCCTTATTTTCTAATAAAATATGCTTTATTATATTAATGTCATAAATATCCTTCTACAAGAATGAGGGTAATTACGTAATTTTATTAATTAAAAAAAGTAAAGTTAAGTGCAAGAATCCATTTGCAGAGTGCAAATAGATTCATCCTTTCTAGAATCATCCCAAGTTGCTCTGTTTTGTAATTCCAACAACTTTAGCCACGAACTCGTAACATGCTATTATAAAATTCATGTAAACATTTATAAATCACATATACATGCTTAGGAACATAAATATCGAATTAGTTATATGATCTATAAAACTAATTAACCAAAATTTCATGCATAATCAAGTTCGTCTTTCAAATCCAAAAAAATACTTCAAATTAATCTTACATATGATCATTCTAATTCAAATTAAAAGCATGAAACACATTCTTGGAGGTTCGTCATCTTACATTAATGAAGAATTTGGTGTCCAAGTTCAAGAAGAAGAAAAAGAAGAAGAAATTAAGTCCCAAAAATCACTTGAACCGGGAAGTTTCAAGCTCTTCTTTATCTTCTACTTCCCTAAATGCCACTAGTTCTTCAACCAATAGTTGAAGTTTTTAAAGAACACTTAAGTCTCACAACTCTCTGGATGCCTTAGAAATTTTTTAATTTAATCACTTAAAGGAGCATTTATAGGAAGCTCTTGAAGCTTCGATTAATGACGGTGGTAGGTGTCGGTGGGGAAGACAACCCTAACTTTGATAACTTCAAAGCCAAAAATATTGGATCAAGAGGATGAGGGAGATATCACGATCCATAAAATGTAGCTGCATTTCACTATTCAAGCAAGATATATGGTGGAAATGTTGAACGATGGATGGAAGAAGAAATAGTTTGCAGAGAATTAATTGAAGTCCACTATTCATGAGTCAACCTAGTGAACGATGAGGTGAGTTGAATGATGGGTTGATCCATGTGTTAATAGATTTGGGTTGATCTAAGTGAGTAAATGGGTTAGGGATTATTTGGATAAAAAGTCTAGAAATTTCTAAGCTCTCACACGGAGTGGAATTAAATTCAGAAATGCTTCCAACAAATTTTATCATTATAAAAGTTTTCAAATCCTCAATTTTCTAAATTTCCACCATTACAAATATGATCACCACATGTGAATAAATATTTAAGGAGAGATACAATTCAGGTTATTACATTCTATCAAATATCTAGTGTGCATATAATCTCAACACAAGTACAAAATATACATAGGATGAAAATTCAAGGGGAAATTGCATACAAAAGAAGAATTGAAAAAAGATCAACCAATCAAACATCTAAATATATAGAAAGCCTTTTCTATTTTTGCCTGAAAACATATTTTCTTATGTCTTTAGCCTTTACTTAAAAATGCGTTTTTGAAGCCTTTATTAATTATTGGATAGATATATATATATTTTAATTCTTCTTGAGTTTTAGCAGTTATTAGATAGATATTTTAAAAATTGATATGAAATTTAGATAGCAAGTTTTTCAACATTTATCAATTATTGGATATATATTTTCAAATACTATCTTTGTCAGTTATTGAATATATATTTAAAAAAAATTATCAAGATGCATAATGACTAATACTTAATTACCAAAAAAAAAAAAAAAAAGAAAGATGCATAATGACTAAATACTATTTTAAAATTTGACATTCATCTTGGATTGATATGTTTTTTACACTTTATCCAACATGTGTTTTTAGGTAAAGGATAAAGATACATTTCAAGAATAGAAAGACATAGTTTAAAAATGATTGTTGATAGAATCTGTATTTTAATAATACATTTTCAAATTTCATGAAATTGCAATTTAAAAATGCATTTTCATTAATAGTAGATTAACAAATAATTTATCCTAATCACTTTATCATTTTAATTGTAGAACCAAAAAAGAAAAAAAAAACAGAATATTACTCATGGGAACAGAAGTTTCCACCATGCCATATACCTACTTAAATAATCATATATTTTATTTTAATATTTATGTAATATATATAATAAATATGAATTGATGTTTTTAGGCCTAGTTAGGGAATGGAAAATAATTAACTAATTAGTTTAATTATACAAAGAATAACTTTTTTGTGTTAATTTTTTTTAACTTTTTGTTCATTTTAACATTTTTATTGTTCATTGTTTGAAAGAAATTTAAAATATAAAAAAGATAATTACGGTATTTTTAAAATAATTCAATTATGCCTATCATTAGTTACTAATTCTTTTGATTTTTTTTAAATGAATGCATTTATTTTTTTATATTTAAAATTTTTTTTAAATTTTAAAAGATAAAAATGTTAAATTAATAAAAAATTAGAAAAAGATAACTATTAAAAAGTTAAATTTTTAATAAAAAAATTAAGTTTTTAATAATTAATTAGTTAAAAAATATTAAAAAATTAATCTTTTAATAACTAACTACTAGTTAAAAAAAAAAAATAGAAGAGAGGGGGAGGAAAAGATTATTATTATTATTATTATTATTATTATTATTTTCCACTTCCCAAGCCAAGCGCTGGGCTCAGCCGCTTAGACTTCAGAGGAAGTAGAACGGGAACAACCCGCAGCCGCGTCGCGACGAACACTCTCACTCTCTTTTGGGCGAAACGGAAAACAACTCCACTCTCTTTCTGTCTTCTCCGCCGTCACTTGTTCAGCTGCCCGGTGCGGTAGAGGTCTGGTAGAGCAATTTTAGAGTGATTGATTGTTTATCTCCCCCTCCCTTGAAGGGTTGGTGCTTTCCTCTCTGATATATATATTTTTTTTCCAAGAGATTTATGTGGGTATTTGAAGATTGTATTGTCTTCTTATGTGACCAATTTGCAGCCCCTGCCCTTCTTTATCATACCCAAAAAAGAATCTAAATAAACAAGTAAACCAAAAACTATGTTTTTTAATCAATTCGCCACATGGGGAAGCAAGAAGAAGCTTTATATTTAGACTTGACCTTTTGGTTTTTATTTTTGTCACAATTAGCCTCAATTTTGGTCGGATGCTTGTTTATTTATTTATTTTTGCGTTGATATTGTTGATTGTTGTAGACTTTTTATGATGCGGGCTTTTAAATCCTTCTTTTATTGGATGGTTTGTTTAGTTTCATTTTGTTGATTGGGATTTATGTAATGTAGTTTATGAAATGTTTCACTGAGATTATGTTAATAAGAATAGTTTAACAATTGGTTTATTAGTTGATTTTTCATGCGAAGGCAACTAGTTACGATGCAGAACGTTGTTATTGTAATGTAGGAAATTCCGGAATTTTGCTGGAATTGCTGGGTCAGTCCATTCCTGGACAATATCGTGACACTCACTTTATACAAAAATAGAGGATATAAAAATATTTGGGGCTGTTTCTTTTATGAACATATGTGTATGGTATTTTATGTGTATCTGATTGCTTTGTAGAAGACTATTGCCTTATTGATTTGCTTTCAAATCTATTTTGTTGTCCCAAGTAGCAATACCAGCCGCCCCCGCCCCCGGGGGGGGATAAGGCTGGTTGAAAAATTTTTGCAAATAAAAATTTCAACCCTCAAATCAATTATGTTAAAATGATGAATGAAAACAGCAAAGATAATAAAATGTGGAATACCTTTGATAATATAAACAATAAAGCAAGTATTCAATATTCGCAGGTGAAGAGTGAGTAATAGTATTAGTAATGAATATCAAGAAATAAGTAAAGAGAAGCAAACATAATCAATTTATAGTGGTTTGGTTTCAACGTGCCTACGTCCACTCCCAAGGTCTTTTTTTGTGATTTCTCCATTATTTTCTTCGAAATAATATTGCCACTAGCTTGTGGGTACTGGCAATCTTAGATTGATTACTTTTTTGCCCCAGAACGCTAAAAACGTTTTCCAAGTGTTTTTTATCCTAAAATACTCAAATTTTTTCCCAGTGTTTTTCACAAAAACAGTCAAAACTTGACCCAATACAATTTGTAAGAGCAATCCCAATCCTTACAATACTCACTGACAAACAAGAATGTTCAATCTCACTACAAAAAGTGGGCTTTCAAATAATAACTCCCCTCTAGAGTATATAGAGAAGATGATGCACAAATGTAGGAAGAAATCACTCTATATTTGCAGTATCCCCTTGTAAGCATTTCTTTTCTTGCTTCCTTCCTTGCATAAATTTGTGTTTGAAGCTTTATTTATGGGCAAAAATCCTCAAGTAGCCATTACTATATGAAAAAATACTTTTGCCCTTGAAAGAATTTGAATTTTCTTCCTTCTAATGTTGACTTTTAAATCCAGATTTGATGAGAGGTTATTTTGAGAGCCTTGTTCAACCTTGTAACATTCATTGGAAATTTGCTCAGAGTAATGATTTTGTAGAACTATATGTCAACTACCATGTGTCCAAATTTGAGCTCCATCAGACAGTTAGATTGACAGATATAGCCTCAAAATCAAGACTACGTCCAACTAGCTGCTTCTGAAAATCTGTACCATGATTTTCCACTTGAAGCTATTTTTTCTCCATGATAGAATTAGAATTTGAAGACACTTAAAACTGGAAAATTGTATCTTTATAAGTCTTCTTTTCACCTGCCCAAAATTGGAATTTCTAGATTTGTATATTATGAGTTATGCCTAAAAAATTGGGGCTATCTCTAGAATTCAAAATTGAAACATCTTTTGCCATGGCACTGATCTTTCAACTACTTGTTGGTCATACTATCATTAGATCCACAAAATATTCCCTTTGGCAGTGTTGTAGATATGATAGTTTAGTTTATCATATTAAAATTTCAAGTATATTTGATCATACGATCTTCAGATATCATCAAAATAGTAAAATTTGTTCGATTGGCTGTTCATCCAAGTCAACATTCTTCCTACTTTGGTTTCCATTCTACCAATACCTCAAAACCTTCAATATCCTTTAATTTTTCATTGTAAATTGGAAGTTGGGCTATTGGCGGATGAGATGCTTTAGGTAGGGGGTGTCTACACTTGCTATCCTTTGATGATTGGAGTAGAAATTCACCAATGAAAATGTGTAGAGGTCAATGATGGTGCTTGTTTGAGGCCTCTAATAGAGGAGGGAGGTAGTTGATGGTGGAAGTGGAGGAAGGAAGAGTGGGAAGGTGTGTTTTTGTCCTAGAGATGGAGTTTTTTTTTTTTTTTTTTTTTTTTTTTTTTTTTTTTTTTTCTGGGGGGGAGGTGGCAGCTTGAGATGGTTAGGTTTTGTGTGATTTTGCTGAAGCTAAAAGGAGGAGGGGAGATTCCTTGTTGGTCGTATAAGGAAGTGGCTGACATTGAATAAACGTTAGCAAGTGTTGGACAGGGGGCATAAATTAGATTGTGTTCTTGAGTAGGAACCAGATGTAGAGTAATGGAATTTTTTGCTTGATGTGTGGTGGGTCATCTTGGGGTTGGAACGAGGCAGTGCTAGGTGCCAAGGTTATGAAGAAATGGGTGGAGAAGACATGGAGGATGTCAATAGGTTTGGAGGTTAAGGATCTCAATAGTGTAGCTTTTCGCTTCATTCTTTCATTTGTTATGAAGGTGAAGAGGATTATGAGGGGCCAATGGTGGTTTGGGGACTTTCCATATTAAGTGGAGGAATGGAAATTAGACAATGGGTATTATTGAACAATTTTGAATCCAAAGGGGGTATGGATGCGCGTGGTTGGGTTACCAGCAGATCGTTGGTAAGAGGAAGTAATGAAAGTCATCAAAGATTGATGTGGAGGCTTCTTGTGTATCAATAAAGCGATGGTGAAGAAAGTTCATCTGAGGTGGGCTCACCCATGTGTTCAAGGGCCTAGGTTGGGAATTTGGCATCAATTTGTGTCAATATGGGAGTATGGTGTTTTCGGTGCCAATTTGGGTGGAGGATGGGCCTGGGGTTGTTGATTGTTGGCAAGTGAATATTGTAGTCCCGTGTAGATCTGAGAAGGTGCAACTGGAGCTGAGAGTGGAGGTGGCACGTGAGACGCTTTCTTTGCAAAGGGGTGGGTGTGTGTGCAGGGAAAGGTTAAAGAGATAATGGGCGGGACATGTAACGAGTGTTATAAGGATAGATAGGTTTTGAATTTCAAATGTAATTTTGATGGGTTGGGGCCAGCTGTAGGCAATGCTAGGCGGAAACTTGGCGGTTTGGATCTTTCGAGAAGGCTTTCTTAAGATGTTGGGCTTAGGGTAGGGCAAATCAAAGGGTGGTCTTTATGTGAATGAGCTAAGTTCTTTGGGCCCAAATTCTTTTATGGTTGAGAAAAAGGCCTAGCGGCTAGTTGATAACAATGAGGCCTGTTGGAATAGGTCATTTAAAAACCATTTGGGTCGTAGGGATAAATTTAACAATTGTGAGCTTTTGTAAATAGGGAAAATAGTTAAATTGAACAAGACTACTTGATGTTACTTGTTCTTATGCTATATGTATTCAACTTTATAGGTAGTTATATTGCTTATCATATTTTTTCCTTTATTAAAAAACTTATGATACATGATTTGATGCATAAATATAAGGTTATCAATACGACCTGCGATACATGATTCAATAACTATGGGTTTTATTTATTTATTTATTGTTATAATCATTTTATAGTTAGTTAAAATTAAAACTTGAGCCAAGATTTGGTAGTCTACTGGGATTCACTCTGAAGTTGGATAATTGTCATTTTTTGCTAGGTTTTTACAAATAAAGGATACACTTTCGGTCAATGTGGTGTTTTCTTTGTCTGAATCAATTTGTGATTACTTTTTTTTTCATTGAACTATTGAGTTGATGATTACTTATACTTGCTGAAAATGTACAAACCCTAGGAGTGAATTTTATCTAGGGCCATGCCTGTCATTGTTGTTGTTTATATGTTAGAGGCTTTAACGAAACTAGACCTTTTTCATGACTGTTTTGAGAGTTAGATTGATTGAGGGAACCATTTACTAATTATTCTTCGAATCTTTAATGTTGTTTGCATCTTGTTGGCCAATGACCTAAGGAGAAATGTATTTTAAGTTCACTATTAGGAGAAAAGACTTTTTTAAAGGACTGAAATCCAAATGCATCTTCTTAAGTGAGATGGAATAATGAAGTATGGATAATGTCAAACAACATCCTCTTTGCCCTTATGATAGTGAAATGAACTAAGTGAAATGGGTGTAAAGTGTTATTAATTTGAGGAGGAAAGGAAGCACCATGATGCTTTCTTAACTGACACGACTCATAATTTAAAGATTTTAAATGACATAAACTAGGAACCATTATCTTCAATTGAGCAAGAAAAGAATGGCTAAGACGGCAGTGAATATTAAGGGGGGAAGGAATCACTGAATATGTGAAGAGGTTGGTGTACATTGTACATCTAGGTGGTAGACTCCCTCCGCTTCATGTCTTCTACCAATCTTTTCTGTTATCTTCATATCTTGAATAATAATAGAATCAGGCAAAAAAATTAGAAACAGTTTAACTGCTAAGTAAGTTTACTCACAGATAGAAAATTAAAGGAGAAAGATGGTATATATAAGACAGAAGATAAAGGTAAAGTAGGAAAAGGATGGATTGGACCAATTTCTTCTACGGGGTTACTAGGGGAGCGTTTGGAGGCACAATTTTTAGCAATTTTTAGTCAAAAGTTGCTAGTTATAATTTTTGGTGTGTTTGGTAAAGTAAGTTGCAATTTTTAGTAATTTTTTGTAACTTTTGGGTGTTTGGTAAAATTTTTGGCAACATTTAGTAATTTTTAGCAACTTTGAGTGTTCGGTAAAATTTTTAGCAACTTGTGTGTGTTTGGTAAAATTTTTAGTAACCTTTAAGTGGAGCAAATTATTGTAATAGAGCAAAAAAAGGCAAAAGTTTAAGTTTTACCAAACATCTATTTTGCAACTTTTGGTAGATTTTTGTACATTTTTGTGTTGCCAAACGGGGCCTGGATCCATTAGCTGTAGTAACTGTTGGGATAGAAGATGAATGCTGAAGAATAGAAAACAATCTAGGTGCTCTAAACATTTAATCTGAAGCACCAGAGTCAAGAATCTGGGATGTAGGGGGATGTGGAAAGTCAAGCGAGGTGATTACCTCTATGCAAGAGAGGCAGTGGAAAGATATGCCTGATGAACTATCTAATACTCGAGGAACTTAAGAGTATTTCTTGCCAGAAATAGTCATGGGTGTATATGAATCAGTCTCACTACAATTAGGTCCATCAGTAAAAATAGCTCATTCAGAGATTTCTGCTTGAATGATATGAGTTGACTGACCATGAAATTTCTAACATTTCTCACGGACATGTCCTAGCTTTCCATAATAAGTGCACTTGGGTCGAGACCCTTTGCCTTTATTATTGTGATCTACTTGAGCATCAAGTCCATTCGAAGCAGTATGAGCACTTGTTTGATTGACAAGAGCCAACCGTGTAGACTCAGATTCGCTTGAAATATAATTTTGGGATACAAACAATAGAGTTCGAAAATATGTCTCAGCAAAAGATGGAAGAGATGCTTATTGAAGTATCTGTGCCTATACTAATTCAAATTCTAGATCAAGCCCAGCAAGAAACTTGAGAACAACCATTTGTTTGCGTTGCTTCTACATCTCATGAATGTTAGTGGATAAGGGTTAGAGTTAGTTCAATTCTTCATATATTTTCTCTAGAGTCGCAAAGTACTGAGTGAAGTTTTCGCCAGACTATTGAAACTTAAAGAAGTCACAAGTTACATTATAGAGATGACTGAGATTACTAGAGTACAATAGTTAAGCATACTCTCGAATCTCCTTGCTAATATCTAGATTAGTGCATAGGTTTGCAATGTCAACCTCCATAGAATCGTATAACAAGCTCAAACTATTAGCATCATCCTGAATCCAAGAGTCATAGGAGGATTGGGAAGATGCTTGGTGCAGGGTCAGTAAGATGGTTGTGTTTGTCGATTCTAGTTAGGGTAATTTTGACTATCTTAGACCACTGAAAACAATTTTTCCCATTTAATTTTCTAATAGTTAGACGGTTAGACCAATTTCAAAGCCAAATGTCTTTGAGTCCACAGGAACACTAGTGGCAGTAGATGATTCTAAAGTCATAAATGGAGATCAAGTGTGATGGAATAAGATGACCTTGAAGAAAATTGACGAATATAAGTTGCTTAGTTCGTCAATTTTTGAGTTGACGATGATGACGAACTTCATTGACGATTGTAACCTATAATTAGTTGTTGAGTTAGATTCTCGCAATTGACGATGAGTCAGATTCTCGTATATGGTAATAGACGGTGGGAATCTATGGTGAACTTTGACTGATGATCGGTTGGCGACGACAAATGTTGACGATCGACTGGTGACGACGAAGGCTTTGACTGGCAATTGATTGGTGACGAGGAATCCACACTTAGTCAATGTGAATCGATGATGGCCGAGCTGCGACAATTGAAAAAGATGCCATTGGCAATTGGGCTGTTGGATGGGGCTCATCTGTGAGGATTTGACTTCCCTTGATGATGATTGAGAGCGGACGCTGACCGGTGAGATTCCCAATTTTGTTTTCTAGACATGGATACAAGAAACATGGGCAACCAGGATTTCTTGTTATATAGACAAAAACCTAAGATAAATCGAACACAGAGATCATAGGATCTTTGCTCTGATACCATGTAATCATTCAAGATTGAATGGAATGACTTAATTTCATTATGTTTGTCCTAGCATCTATTTATATACATAGATACCTATACAAATTAGGAAATGACTACAATCACAATAATCTAAACTAAGAAAGGATTAATCACAATAGCTACCTACCACGATATCCTACCATAGTTGTGATTCTTATTTATTTATTTATTTTTTAATATATGACATATTTTTGTGTGTTTGTTATATTTCTCACCCCTGTTATAGATTTAAACAAATGTTCATTTTTTTGGGTTGACAGAAGAAGATTATGGTTTGGCATGGAATATGATTTGCTGAATCAGCTGGAGAAGATCCCAGTGAAGTATTTAAGTTGCCCACTAGCCAATAACATTGTGTTTTCAAATTTAGAACTCACTGCCACAAATTCTCTTCCCCTCCTGATAACCTATTAAACAGAACAGAGTGGAAGACTGTGAGCGCGGGGTTTTAAGGTGGTTGAAGGGTGCCCCGCTTGGTATTGTGTCCTATAAATATCACCTTTGAGTACTCCAAATTTATGCCTTTGATATATCAAAAAGAATGAGTATTCAAGGAATCCTGTGGAGCAATGTGGCTCAGCACCTTAAAAAATTTGAATATTTGTTTAGTTTCCATAAGCATTTGCATACTCAAAGATTGCTTTTGCAATCAGTGAGGAAGAAGACCATATTCTCTGATCTTCGCTCATACTCCACGGGTGCGCTTCTTTATTCCTCTTTCTTTTTAACACTTAAAGACTATCTTTTATTTCCTGGCTGCTGTTCATTACAAATTACAATTCAATCTTTCAAGGAGATTTCAATGTTAATATTTTATTGAGTGAATTACAAGCCCAGTGGTGAAGACTGGCCTGAAACAGTAAAATAGGCATGTTATCTTGGTGTTGCTATGTTTGTCTGAAATATTTTCTCTTTAATAAATGACTTTAGCACTAGTGGATGTGGAACATTGTCTTTCATATGAGCCATTAATATTTTCTAGTGTACATTTACTCAGTCACAATTGGGCATAGATTTGTATTTCTTTTCCATTTTTAAACAGAATTGGCAGCCCAGTGCATGAGGTTCCCGCGCCTATGCACAGGGTCTGGGTAGGGGCAATGTATGTGGTCTTACCCAAAAACTGGAGAGGCTGTTTCTGAGTGTTGTTGGTAAACGTAATTGGATTGAGGAAAAATATGACAATTTGACAAAAGATGTGCTTATAAGAAAAAAAAAAAAGGGAAAGTTCTGCAGAAGACAAGCTTATATGATTTCGTATTGATTCAAATAATCAAATCAAAATATTGATATGCTTATCTATATTCTACAGGTTTCATAGCTTGTTTGACAAAAGACAAGATTATATTAATTTTTCATTATTTCAAATAATAAAATTAAAATGTTGGTATGCTTTTTTATATTTTGCAGAGTTCCTGGTTTTATTATTTGGTTAAACTTCCCTTTTCATCCATCAAAGTGAACCTCATGATTTGTGCATTTTATTAGGGAAAGACTTGCCGATTAATTTGTTCTATCTTGCTTGGTTACCATGGAAACAAAGGGGAGGACAAGAAAATATGGGGAAGAAGGCGAGATAATGTGTCATGTCTTTCTCTGTTTATTTTCCTTCGTTGCCAACAATATTCGAAGAAACTTTTGATGCATCTTATATTTCCTTGGAGAAAAAATATGAGGCAAATCCTTGCCCCTGCCTTTGCTCTATAATTTTTGAGAATTTAATGAAGGGCTCTAAACTTGATGGAACCTACTTTATTGAGATGTCAATTGAGTTATTATAGTTCTATTAGGAGTCTTTTCTAATTTAATTGCTGTACCTTTTTTTATTATTATAATTGTTTTAGGGTTTTAAAGAACCCTGGGGTACTCAGCCCAAAAAAAAAAAAAAAAAAAAAGAAATTGTAGAAGAAATGATCTTGGGGATTTAGTTACCATATTGCATAGGACACGGTCTATTTTCCTGGTATTAGGTAGGAAGTAAGCCCCAAAACCCAATGCAGCGAAGAACAAATAGAACTTGCTAAAAAAGTTAGCTAACAAGGGTATTCCTTAGTTATTAGAATTCTATTACGAGTCTTTTCTAATTTTATTGCTGTACTTTTTTTTTATTATTAGTATAATTGTTTTAGGGTTTTAAAGAACCCTGGGGGTACCCAGCCACCCAAAAAAAAAAAAAAAAAAGATAAAGAAAAAGAAAAAAATGAAGAAGGAATGCTTTAGTTACCAAATTGCATAGGACATGTTGATCTATTTTTCTGTTATGAGGTAGGAAGTAAGCCCCCACAACCCCGAGCAGCGAAGAACAAATAGTACTTGATAAAAAAGCCGGCTACGAAGGGTATTCCTTCGTTTGAGAACATAGCAATGGAGGTAATAGCCCAAAAAGGATTCATTTGGCTAGAGCACCCAAATCCGCTCTATATTTGACACAGGTTGTCATAATGCCATATGGAGAATGCATCTATCATCATTGAAGCATAGATAGAGATACCAAGTAGTGATTGAATTCTTTTTATGGTTCCACATGAGAAACCAATACAAATATAACCTACTTGCCCAATTGAACTATGAGCTGGAAGTCTTTTTACTTTCATTTGGGCCATGGCGGCTAGTGCTCCTAAGATCATAAAAGCAATGTTGCAAAAAAAGAAGATTTGATGCAATGTAGCACCATAGGAACCATAAATAGAAACACGTGAAGTATTAGCAAACAGATATTTTAGACGCAATAGAAAGAAATACTGCCACTGGCGTGGGTGAACCCTCATGCATATTATTATGTGCCCACAGATATAGAGCCGAAAGAGATATGGAGTCCAAAGGAGAGGGGGTTTTTCTTTGGGGTTTGAGAGATGGAATAGATAGAGCCCACACAAGTTTGAAATTCACCACTAGAGAGTTCACTCGAAAGGGAACAAGGATTTCTCAACGAAAAAAGTGCTCTCTGAACTAAACATGAAAGTAGCTTTCTGTTAGATGGCTATTCCCCTGATTCTACTCTCAACTTGGATTATATATTGAAAAAATTTCGCGCTCTACCATTCCACACGCTGCCTAGTAGAGGCATGGTTATAAAGTGGATTCTCTCTTTTGTAGTATGTTAAGTTATCAAGTGTCTCAAAAGTTTAAGCTGTTAAGAAATGGGCTCAACAATATATATCAAGCTACTTCAACACTCCCCTCACTCACGTGCAATCCCAATTTACACGTAGAGCAAAAGCAAGCGAACCAAATCAAATAAGGTGCATCAATAATAAATGGAGAATAATAAGATTTGAACCCAGGGCCTCCGAGAACCAGAGTTTTAACACGATGTTAAGTCACCAATTGTTCTAAATTGTTAGGAAATGGGCTCAACAATGTATGTCAAACTATTTTAACATGGTAGATGCCAAGTTTGCTGCTTGATTGACTAAGAAGGGGGTAGGTGTAGTAGCTACATGGATCCATTCCTTTCTGTTGTTGCTGGTGCTTTCCCAGGTCGAGCCAGAATTCTTTATTAGAAATAGCAGGCAAAGCTTGAAGGCTGCTATCCCAATAGGCTGGGTGGCATTAGTGTTATCGAATAAAATCTACCAAAAAAAAAAAAAAAAAGTAACAAGTTAAATAGTTGTGGCCTATCACTTAAAAAAAAAAAATACAAGTCTATTTTATTCGAAAAAGTTACAATAAATCACTTAATTTTTAAAATCGGTAAAATCGTCTATAAAATTGAGATTTTACTAATTTTACCCCTATTAAGATTTTACATAAGATTGAATAAGTTTTCTCGTTTTAACATTGTAAAATTATAAGATTTTAGGATTTTAAATCGAGATTTTAACAACATTATGTTAGGTGGTTGTCATTTCCGTTATCAGTACATGGATTTGGTTCTAAGTATCCAAGTTGTATCATTTTTGTTCATTTATATATATGTAGTTATTCATTGTTTGGGCTAAATATTGATTCAATATATTGGCACTTTTTTTGGGTGTGTATTCAATATCCCAGCACTTATCCTTTCTGTTGGAAAGCGACTTACAGTTATTCTTGTACAACTTCTAGTTTGATTATGATTGATTGTACATTTAAAAATGGCAGAGTTGCAACCTCAGATATCTTCTGATTTAATCAAGATCATGGAAAAAAGGCTATCTGCTATTGAACACAGGAGTGCTTATCTTCTGGGTCTTATAAATGAGGTAATAATCTTTCCTGGGTTTGCTGCTATTTTCTTTTTTTTGACAGCAGCTTATTTTCTTTTTGGTAAGTGGCTTAAAAAACTTGAAATTGTAATTAATTTGATGTTAGGCAAAGTGATTCAAGGGAATTGTTCAGAGAATGAAGGGTCCTACTACTACTAGTATTTTTTTAGTTCTATTTTCTGAAAATAGCTTAAAATTCTTGGACATGAAAAAGGAAAATTTGGAACTGATCATTTCCTTCTATTGCTTTTTGATTGCTTTGAAATGTTTATATATTCTAAATTTGCTTGCCCTACTAATCTTGAGGAATTTGAAGACAGCCTGAAGCCTCACCACCAGAGTACTCAAGAGCCAATAAGGAGCTCCGGAAACTCAGTGGTTCAATGGAGCTTATAAATAAGTTGAGGGTTAAACAGAAGGTATACTCAATGTTCTCTTTAGACAATCTTATATTTCTTTGGACGTTATGTTGAATTTGGACTTTGTTCAGAAAATATATCGTGACCCCCAGTCTTGTCAAGTTGTATGGTCTGTCATCTATGGATGCATGTTTTCTGGTCGGGGTGTAAGATTGCGTTCCCTCACTCCCACCTTTGTTTGTAGGCTTATGTGTTACTTATTTCAATGCCTAAAGACCTGAATTTTAAACTTAGGTATTGCAAATTATATGTTCAAAATAAATCTAAACCTTTTTTTTTTCGAGAAGCAAGTTTTATGTTCTTGCTCATATTCTTTTCAATACTGGGAAATAAGAAACGTCCCTGGTTCCAAGGAGCCCATTTTTACTTTCCAGAAAATTCCAATGTCGTGCTTGTACTTCTGAACAAGGTTGAAATGGAGGGAAATTGTAAGTAGTTGCCATTGCCACACTCTCAAAGTGCTGACCTCTAGTTAGGGTTGTAAATAAACAAAGTTGTAGTTCAAGTTTGGCTTGAAAACCTTACTTGGCTTCAAAATGTTCAAGGTTGGCATGTTAATATTTTGGGCCAATCTCGAGCAAGCTTTAAACTGAGCTTGAGTAGCTTGATTAATTTTTTCCCTGAGTTGAGCTAAAAAATAATCAAGTTTCAATTCAAGGTTGGCTTGGTTTCATAACTAATTGATCCCAAACGAGTTTTTAATTAGCCAAACACAAGCCGAGAATGAGTATTTTGATTTGTTTTACGACTCTACGTCGAGTTGCCCTTCCATCCTTGTGTAAGTATCCAAACTTTTCAGAATTTATAATTCCAAATGAAAGTCTATTGAATCGGACTGTTATTCCAATCTAAATTAATGTGCTGGGCACTTGTCATGACAAAAATTTCACTACATGAACAATAATTTGATGATTACTTGTGTATCCACCTCAATTAATTTCTAAAGGTGTCGAAGAGTTCATGGCATCTTTGTTTTATAAGGTACATTTCAATGTTGTTTTTCTTTTACTTTTGATTATTTATAATGCATGCTTTTCTTATAATATAATATGGCAAGTACGTGCTTCTAGTTTCTTCTACTTTTTAAAGGGAAATTATGACTCTCACCCCATCCCAGTTGTTTTGAATATGAGAGTCCTCTCTGAACTCATCTCTAGGTTTCATCATCAAATTTTTGTTAGGCTCTGTCGCTGAGTTGTACCCAGTTTGGATTCTATTGATTGCATAAATCTAGTTCAACGGTCCGTTAGATCTGCATCCAAATGTTCTTTTTATTAGTTGGATTACATGAATTCATATTTGATCTGATTAATAAAAAAATATATACTTAATATACATAACTCCGCCTATGCGTGCTTAAAGCTTATTATTACACAACTGGTTCCTCGTCTAGACAAAGGAGGATTGTGATGGGTTAAAGGATAGCATGAACATAATCACTTCTTATGAACATAAATCCAAATGGCCCCTCGGGGTTAGCCTGAGTGGCTCGTGGGTATGCTTCCACAGAGACCAAATAGGTTCGATTCCTGACTCAAGTGGGATGTGTGTGAGGGACAGCGTACATCTCCTTGGTTTACCCATAGGCTATGCACTTCGTTGAGGGCTGCAATAAACTGGTGAGGGTTTTGGGCAAAAAAAAAAAAAAAATCTAAATGAGAATTTTGTTGGGGTGTCCCTTTCTTGCGATTCGTTGCATTGGGTCTATGGTGTAATTAAACGTAAATATATATGGAAAAAAAATCATAGTAAATCAGAAGAAAAATCCTTACTTAGTAAAAAATATAAGTTCCTTCATCTTTTTGTGATTCCTTGAATTTGGCAAGATGTCGTGAGCTTTTAGTGAACCATATCATTGGAGGTGTCAGGGGGTGGCACCTTTCTTCTGATGCTGTAGCTTGGTCTTTTGGTAGAATCTTCTGGGTCCACAATAAAATCTTAGGCCCTCATTCTCTCTCTTCATAATTGTATGCACAAATCTCGAGAAAGTAGTCATAGTTGTGGCGTAGGTATAGAGAAAGAGAGCAGTTGTAGGAATTAGATTTCATCTATTCTATAACACTGATACAAGACAGAATTTATAGGTTACAGCAAAAGAGAAAATAGGAAAGAATAAATTAGGAGCACTTCTAGGAAAACTAATTAAATGCTAACTTCTAATGTGACCAAATCTCCTAGAATATACACACGTTTACAACCAATATTCTCCTGAAATAGTAAGGTTGACTAAATAGATTTTGAAACTTTTCAACACTCCCCTTAAGCTGGTTTGAAGATATCCTCCATGGCCAGCTTGCTAGTTAAGTTTTTAAACTGTTTCTTCAACAGTCCCTTTGTGAGTATGTCTGCTACTTGCATAGCTATCGAGATATAGGGTAAACATATTACCCCACTATCGATTTTCTTCTTGATAAAGTGCTTGTCCACCTTCACATGTTTTTGTTCTATCATGAGGGACTGGATTGTGAGTAATAGCTATTGTAGCTTTATTATCACAATACAGTTTCATTAGTAGTGAATTAATAATTCTTAATTCTTTCAACATTCTTTTAATCCACAATGCTTTACAAATTCTATGAGCAATAGTCCTAAACTCCGCCTCTGCACTACTCCTTGTACCGCATTTTGTTTCTTGCTGCGCCATGTTACTAAGTTTCTTCCAACATATGTGCAATAGCCAGAAGTTGAGCTTCTAACCGTGATATTTCCAGCCCAATTTACATTAGTGCATATTTCAACTTGTAAATTCCATGACCTCCAAATAATAATCCTTTACTTGGAGTTCCCTTTAAGTACTTTTAAGATTTTTGTAAACAGCATTGAAATGCTCAGGTCCTGGTGAGTGCATAAATTGGCTTACCACGCTTGTTGCAAAAGCTATGTTAGGATGTGTGTGAGAGACATAAAGAAGTTTTCCTTCCAATCTTTGGTACTATTCTCTATTGACTACTACTTCAAGTTTAGCTGGTTGGAGTCTTAAGTTTGGCTCTATAGGTTTTTCTATTACTTTACACCCTGGTAAACTTGTTTCTCCAAGTAAATCAAGAACATATTTTCATTGGGAAACAAAAATTCCTTTCTTTGACATTGCAAGCTCCATACCAAGAAAATACTTCAATTTACTTAAAGTCTTTGATCTCAAACTCCTTAGCAAGAATTTTCTTTAACCTCTCAAGCTTAATGCTGTTATCACCTGTCAGAACAATATCATCAACACAGACAACAAGGATAGCTACTTTGCCTCCACTGGTGTGTCTATAGAACATTGTATGATCAGCTTGACCTTGGTAGTAGCTGTGACTCTTTACCACCTTCCCAAATCGTTCAAACCAAGCTTTAGGAGATTGTTTGAGTCCTTACAATGATTTCCCCATTCTGCACATCTTGACTTTGCCACATGTCCCTTCAAATCTTAGTGGTAGATTCATAAAAACTTCCTTCTCTAAGTCTCCATTTAAGAAGGCATTCTTCACATCTAATTGAAATAAGGGCCAATTAGAATGAACAGTGAGAGAGATTAGCACACGAATTGAGTTCATCTTGGCTACAGGAGCAAATGTTTCCTGATAGTCAATTCTATATGTTTGACTGAACTCTTTTGCCATAAGTCTTGCTTTGTACCTTTCTATACTACCAGCAGCCTTGAATTTTATTGTTAACACCCATTTATAGCCAATAGTCTTTCTTCCGTCTGGTAGATCACCAATTTCCCAAGTGCCGTTATCAGTTAGTGCATTCATCTCTTCTTGAACAGTCAATCTCTATTCCGGGTGGCTTAGTGCTTCCTAAATGGTTCTTGGAATAAATAGGTGAGAAACAGTTGATGTAAAGGCCTATGAGCATCTGAGAGTCTATGATAGGATAGATGGTTGGTAATAGGATGTGTAGTACAAGTTCTAACTTTTTTCCTAAGGGCTATTGGCAGATTAAGATCAGTAGAATAATCAAAGAAAAAAGTAGGAGGAGAAGAGATACCTTTAGTCTGTGAGGGACCAACTTGTGAAGGTGATGAAGATTGGCTTGTCTCCGGATTTGAAGAATGATTTCTATTATTTTGATGATCTCTTCTTCTGGTATAAACGCGAAGCTCAGATGAGGGAATATCTGGTAGTATTTCTCCCCTTGTTTGTGAATCACTTGTGCCTTGTACAGGTAGACTAGGATTTCAATTATTTTCACTAGGTAAAGTATTTGTTTCCTGACCTTTTGAAGAAGTATGTCTGTCAATATCAAGAAAAACATTAGGGAGAGGAGTAGAAGTTTGCCAGAACTCATCTTCACTTTTCTCTTTCTCTCCTTGGAAATAGTTGTGGCAAAAATAAGGTTGTTGTTCAATAAAGACAACATCCATAGTGATGTGAGTTTTTTTGGGTTATAGGATTAAAACATTTGTAGCCTCTCTTATCGGGGGCATATCCAAGGAAAACACAATTTTCTGTCCTAGGGTCAAGTTTGGATCGAAGATGGGTTGGTATATGAACAAAAACAGTGCACCCAAAGGCTTTTAGTAGTAAATCTGATGTTATCCGACAAGTAGGGAAAATCTCCTTTAGGCGGGCTAAAGGGATGATGTATTTTAAAACACGAGTAAGCATCCTATTAATGAGATAGCATGCAGTTAAAATAGCATCACCCCATAAATATTTAGGAACATGCATAAAAATCATGATGGCCCCAGCAACCTCCAATAAGTGGCGATTTTTTTTCTCTCAGCAATGCCATCATGTTGTGGGGTGTCATGACAAGTGGATTGATGTTGAATACCTTCCTTTGAAAAAACATTCCTAAACGTTTTTTTTTAAAGTATTTGGTACTATTATCAGTTCTAAGAATACTAATTTTTGTTTGGAATTGATTTTCAATCATAGTATAAAATGCCTCGAACATTTTTTCAACCTTAGATTTGTCACTTATCAAATACACCCAACACAACCAAGTATGATCGTTGATAAATGTAACAAACTATTTTTTTCTAGATGCAGTAGTGACTTTTTGAAGGACCTCGAACATCACTATGGATTAAATAAAATGGTTTTGAAGCATGATAAACTTTAAATTGTTAAGTGTTCCGATGACTCTTGGATAGATGACAAGCATTACAATGAAGAGAGTTATAATCCAAAGTTTTAAATAAGCTGGGAAACAAATGTTTTAAATAGGGAAAGCTATGATGTCCTAGTTTAATATGCCAAAGTGTTATTTGTTCACGTACAGTTATTGAACTAATACTACTACTCAAACCTTGAGCTTGTTTATTGATGAATGGTGTCTCATCGAAATAATAGTCCATCAATCATCCTAGCATTGCCAATCATCCTCCTTGAGAGTTGGTCCTAAAATTCACAATGGAATCAAGGAATATAACACGACAATTAGAATTTTCTGAGAGTTATTTTGTGAGAGTTTACTAATAGACAGCAAGTTACAAGTAACTTTAGGGACGTGAAGGACAGATTTTAGTTCTATTTTCTCAGAAATTTGGAAAGAACCTATTTCGGCAATGGATGAAAAACTTCCATATGCAATTCTAACCTTTTTATTACTAGGACAATGGTAATAAGATTGAAACAATTTTGATGTACTCATCATATGATCGGATGTACCGGAATCAATAATCCATGGTGCAAGAATTAAGCCACTAGAGTAGGCACTAGGGATATCACCTGTTTGGGTCAGGGAACCAGTAGGAAGACCGGATATAGGAGTGGATTTCATCAATTGAAGGAGGTGGTCCACCTGCTCAACACTTAGGAAATTAGCCTTGGCTTTAGGACCTGTAGAGGTGCTGCTGGAGGTTCTAGATTTGCTGCTCTTCCAGTTTGCTAGCTTTTCATGAGGTTTCCAGCAAGTTTCTCGAGTGTGGCGTGACTTGTTACAGTGATCACACCATATCTAAGGCTTATCTTCGATCCTCCGTTGGTTAGAGTAAGGCCGTTGCGTAGAAACATTGGCAGTGGTCACATCTGTGTTAGTAGCACCATAAGGGGCAGGGTTGGTATCAATTAAGGTAGAAGTCTCCACGGTTTTATCCTCCTTTTTTTTCATCATGACATTGCGACGACATTCTTCTCGTCAAACTTCAGAAAGTACCTCTCTGAGTGGTTGTAGCGGCTGTCTCCCTAAAATCTTTCCCCTGACTTCATTTAATTCGTCATTAAGTCCAGCCAAGAATTTAAAAATTTTGGCATTCTCCACTATCTCATTGTGATTGCAGTCATCAGAGTTTTTCCATTCATAATCATTGAATAAATCTAACTCTTGCTATAGTCCCTTAAGAGTGTTGAAATACCTTGTCACATTGCTTTCTCTTTGATGAGTATTGCTAATTTTCTGCTGTAATTCATAGATCTGAGAATAATTTCCAAAGTCAGAATACATCTTGCTCACATCATCCCAGAGTTCCTTTGCAATAAAATAGCTCATGTAATTTGTGCTAATCTCTTCGTCCATGGCATTCACAAGCCATACTATCACCATTGCATAGAGTGGGTTTGTCTTCTCTGGCTCCTTGGCTTACCAGTCAAATACCTTATCTTCCCTCTGCCTCGAATATAGATTCTGATTGATTGTGACCACTGCAGGAAGTTAGCCTCATTTAGTCGAATGTTGGTGATTTGGACAAAGTAGGGTTCAGAATGGTTAGTTTTTGGTTTAGGTTTGGTTTCGAATTTGGTCTTGTTTGAAGTATCAGTCATGGTGAAAGATTTTACAACAACGAAGGAGAAGGGCAGAGATGAAGAGGAAAGAAATCCTAAAAAATTTGGGTCAGAAAAGAGCCGCAAAAAGAAAAATTAGGGTTTTAAATGAAAAACAAAATTTTGCTCTGATACCATATAGAAAGAGAGCAGTTTGTAGGAGTTAGATTTCATATATTCTATAACACTGATACAAGACTGAATTTATAGGTAACAGCAGAAGAGAAAATAGGAAAGAATAAATTAGGAGCTAACTTCTAGGGAAACTGATTAAATGCTAACTTCTAAGGTAACTAAATCTCCTAGAATATACACACATTTACAGCCAATATTCTCCTAAAACAGTAAGGTTGGCCAAACAGATTTAGAAACTTTTCAACAGTAGGGTAGGCTGGTTTTGAACCACTCAATTTCTGCCAGTGATTAATGGTGTTTTGCCTACAAGGGTAAAACCAAATCATGTGTTTGGTTTTTGAGAACTTAGGAAAATAAACTTGTAGAATGACATATAATGTTTTGGTATGTAAAAAAAGGAAAACTAGGTACCCACTTCAGCACGCCTTCAGAAAGCTTGTTCTGTTGTTCTAAATTTATGCCGAGGGAGTAATGGCATATTGCCTATGTACCCGTTTGGTTGCTGAGAAAGGTGAGTGATAGCAAAATAGACCTTTCATAAGTATTTCTGACTTTGAGAAGGTATAAAACCCACTTTAAGGCAACTGATAGTAAACTTAGTTTAATAGGTGCTTTTATTTTCTCTTACCCATATCTTGTTGGTACATGGATAAAACCTTTGCTCCCATTTCTTACATTTTCTTGTCCACCAAATAGATTTCTTCTGCAAGAACTATAGATGCTAGAGGTAGTGCAGAAGGGGAAAAAAATAAATAAAAGGCGCCCATTTATTGCTTGATTGGGTTTGGGTCCGCTGTATTGGGTCTGTAAAGTTGAGAATGATTTACTGAAAGATTTTGACATACCTAAATGGGTTGTCACTATTTGGTATTTATACACATATAATAAATACTGTACAATGAACCTAGACTAGATCCATATCCCCTAAATACATAAATACTAGATACACTAGGTGTATGAATGTACATTAACATACATCAATACTCCTTCTCAAGCTGTAGCATATATGTCACATGTTCCAAATGTGTTACAAATAAACTTTACTTTAAATCCCCCAAGAGCTTTGGTAAACAAATTAGCAAGCTGATCTTCAGACTTCATATGACTAGTTTTGATCACATTTTGTAGAATTTTTTCTCTGACAAAATGACAGTCGACCTCAATATGTTTAGTCCTGTCATGAAATAAGGGATGAGAGGCAATATGAATTGCAGCCTGATTATCACATAGTAACTCTATGGGCTGTGAGTGACAAACTTCCAATTGTTTTAATATGTTTTGTATCCATATCAACTCATAAGATGTGTGTGTCATTGTTCTATACTCTGACCCAGCACTTGACCATGCTATTACGGTCTGCTTTTTATTATTCGACGATATCAGATTTCTTCCAACAAAGATACAATACTCAGTCGTAGATCGTCTGTCTAATGATGATCCAGCCCAGTCAAAGCAATCTTGACAGCCTTAGACCACTGGCTATAATTTGTGCCATTCAATTTTAGGGTTGTTAACTGTTGAGGCATATGGACAGGACTACTGAAGATTTTTTGTTCAAAGGATGGATTTGTAGATGCCATTGGAACCAACCAAACGGTATTGGATTGAGAGGGGTATTAGAACTAGACAAATGGTACTCAGCTGAGACAAGAAGTTGTGAATAGTGCACTGGAAAGGTAGGACAGTTGAATTAAGTTGATCGGAGGGGACTAAGAGAGTCGTTGGGAGGAGGTGAGAAGACTGGACAAAGATCGGAGACCGATTGGGTGTTTCATGCGCTCGTATATGCATAGTTTGACAGGCTGTGCGTGGAGTCGCATAAGGAACTTTCCGGCGATAGGCTTCCGACGATGACGATCGCTAGCTTTCGATGAGTCTTCTGAGGTATGGTTATGACCAAATCAGTCACAAGACTATGACACACCAAAGATTTAGTGACGATAGTAATGTTACTTCACATGACTTTTGATGAACAGAAACAAACAACAGTACTAATCACATAAACCTGGCTTTGATATCATGTAAAGTTGAGAATGATTTACTAAAAGACTTTGACATATGCAAATGGATTTTCACTACTTGGTATTTATACACATACAATATACACATACAATAAATACTATACAATGAACCTAGACTAGATGCATATCTCCTAGATACATAAATATTAGATATATTGGGTGCATGAATATACATTAACAGGGTCAAGACTTGGAACATTGATAGGTTTAATCTCAATTTCTCTCTTCTTTTTGTATTTTACACTAGCACTCTTGTATGATGTGTGGCTCCTATTATATTTTGTTTTGCAATTGTGAAATTATCAGGACTTAGCAGGTCCCTACATAAATGTGTCTGGTGTCCCAAATAATAGATGCATTAGGCCAAGTTGCAAAAATTGTGTTGTTTCTTCTTAGTAGCTGATACATTTAAGCATGTCAGAATCTTTTATTTTCTTCAGCTGTGATTATAGCTAGAAAAACGAGTTATTGTTTAGTTCCTGAGGGCACTAGAGAGTTTGGTTTAAATGTTGCACCTAAAGTGTTTTGATGTTTTATTACATTCTTGGCATTATTTCTGCTTTGGACATGGTTCAAGGCTTGAGTTTTTATTTTTTCCCTAGGAGATTGAGGGTTTGAAGTCTTTAATGGCTGAATGTCCAGAAGACAAAGAAATGCAGAACATGGCAACTGAGGAATTGTTTCAGGCCATGGAAGAGGAGAGAAGAGTGCAGAATCAACTGCTGAAGTCTTTACTCCCCAAAGATGATGCCGATGAAAGGGACTGTATTTTGGAGGTGAGAGCAGGTAAATGATAACAGTGAAGTCCATATTCCATTGATGCCTGCTTTTTATGTTAATCTGCATCCAATTTTTCTCAGGCAGTAATTGTGAATTTTAAGTCCTCAATCTTTGTATCAGGAACTGGAGGGGAAGAGGCTTCTTTGTTTGCAATGGACATATTCAAAATGTGAGTTACTCTCTATATTTTAATTTCTGGTTCTGTTGTCAAGTTCTCATTTGAAAATTAACCCTGTTAATTTACAACAGGTATGAGAGATACTCATTGAAGAAGGATTGGAAGTTTGATGTGATAGAAATAACAGAATCTGATCTTAAAGGATATAAGGTATGTGTACTGTGGTTTACTGAGAAGTTATAATGAACTAAAACTGTGGAAGTTAAAATGTGAAAGTTTTGTGTGATCGTCCTATGCCTTAAGGTTAAAAGAGAAGTTCTGTAAGACAAAGGGTAGTACTATTATGCTTATATGGTTTGGTGAGTGTTAGGCAAGATAAAAAAAAAAAATGTTAATAAAAAGAATGTAGTTGGGATCAGAATACTAAGGTGAATGTGTGATAAATGGAGAAAATATAGAATTATGAATGATTGGATTCGTGATATAGTAGGGCTAGCACCAATGGAAAATAAATTGAGGGAAAAATCGATTAACGTAATATGGCCACTTATAACGAAGATGATAGATGCACCAATTAGGAATGGTGGCATCCAAATCGAAGATAATGCGGAGGGGCATGATTGACCAAAACTAATGTGGGTAAAAATAATAAAGATATGGCTCAACGTGAATTAGCGATTGTAATAATCCTTTGAAGTAAAACTTTCTGCAATATATTCTGTATATCAAGAGAGGTTACAGCCTAGTATTTATATACGTACTCCTCCTAAACCTGTAGTTATCAGTAGCCTAAGAATCAGGGAAACAAACTCCTAAAAATTAGCATCCTAATTCCTATAAATCTGCAACTAAAACTGCTCTATTCTAATCAATATAAATCTGATCCGATCTTCCCTAAAATATATCTATACAAACCTATTTTCAATCATACAAAAAATACAGGATTTATCCATACTCCCCCTCAAGTTGAGAGTATATATTAATCATTCCCAGCTTGTTTACCAAACTTTCGAAACTTGGTTTATGTAAACCTTTTGTCAGAACATCAGCAGTCTGCTCTTTAGTTGGAGTGTAGTTTAAACAGACAGTTTCACTGTTTAGCTTCTCTTTGATGAAGTGTCAGTCGACCTCAACATGTTTAGTACGATCATGATGGACTGGATTCTGTACTATGTTTATCGCTGCCTTGTTATCATAGTATATTCTCATAGGAGTAGAATTAGGCATCTTTAATTCCTTCAGTAGCCTCTCAAGCTAGATACCCTCACAGATTCCATGAGCCAAAGCTCGAAATTCAGCTTCTGCACTACTTCTTGCAACCATATGTTGTTTTTTACTCTTCCAAGTTACTAAATTTCCCCATAGGTAGGTACAATAACCCGAGGTCGATCTTCTATCAATTGAGGAACCTGCCCAGTTAGCATCAGTATAGATTTCCACCATTTTATGATTTCCCTTTTTGAAAAACAGTCCCTTTCTAGGTGTATTCTTTAAGTACTTTAAAATTCTAAACACAGCTTCAAGGTGTTTTTTCTTTGGTGAGTGCATGAACCAACTTACCATGTTAACAGCGAAGGTGATGTCAGGTCGAGTAAAATAAATTAGTTTGCCCATCAGCTTCTAATATCTTCCCTTGTTAACTTCTCCTCCTTCAAGTTCCAACTTGATAATAGGATCCATGGGAGTCTCAGCTAGTTTGCAGCCTAGCATTCCCACTTCTTGAAGTACGTCAAGTACATATTTCCTTTGATTGATAGTGATTCCTGCACTGCTAGGAGCCATTTCCATACCGGGGACATATCTCAATGTTCCCAAGTCTTTTAATTCAAATTCCCTTGCCAAATATCTCTTTAAGGAGTTTAATTCTATAAGATCATTCCCAGTAACAATGATATCATTTACATATATACAATAAGAACAGCAATCTTTTCATCTCGAGAATGTTTGTAGAACAGTGTGTGATCAGTTTGAGATTGAGTGAAACCTTTCTTCTTAACAGCTCGAGTGAATTTTTCAAACCATTCCCTTGGTGATTGTTTTAGTCCATAGAGAGATTTCTTCAATCTACAAACCTTGTTATTGTCCCCTTTAAATCCTGGAGGTGCATTCATGTAAACTTCCTCATGTAAATCACCATTTAAGAAGGAATTCTTCACATCTAATTGTTGTAAAGGCCAATCCATATTAGCAGCCAAGGACAGTAGGACTCTTATAGTATTCAGCTTGGCTATAGGAGCAAATGTTTCTTGGTAATCTATCCCATGAGTTTGAGTGAAGCCTTTGGCCACTAACCTGCTCTTATATCTACTAATACTCCCATCAGAATTATGTTTTGTAGAAAAAACCCACTTACAGCCAACTTGTTTTTTCCTAGCAGGAAGGTCAACCATTCCCCATGTGTTATTTCTTCTAACTGTATCCATTCTTCTTGAACTGTAGCTCTCCAATTTGGATCAGCTAGAGTTTCTTCTATGTTGTTTGGAACTGTAGTTTTTGACAGGGCAGTGGTGAAAGCATGGAAAGTAGGGGATAGTCTTGCATAAGAGACATACTTAGATATAGGATACTGGGTGCAGGCCCTAGTTCCTTTTCTGAGAGCAATAGGCCAGTCCAGATCCTGTTCTGGAGCTTCAATATTATGCTGATTCTGATCAATAATCTCTTCACTGTCCTGAGAACTAGAATTCGAGTCAGATTGGCCTTGTTTTTGATTTCTTCTTGAATAAACCAGTAGTTGACCCTTTGTCTAAGAGCTAATTCTGGTATTTTCTGCCCCTGAGTGAGAAGTATGTCCTCGTATTTCCTCAGATGATATAATGTTAGGCACTAAAGACAAAGGCAGGGACTGATGTTTTGTGGGCATTAAAGGTAAGGATTGATGTTTTATGGACTGAGTTGTATCTCATGATTCTATGGACTGAGGTATATCCCAAGACTTATCTTCACTTAACATCGTCCCTTGAAGATAAGTATTGGTAAAGAAGGGTTGAGACTCAATAAAGGAGACATCTATAGAGACAAAAACTCAACGAAGGCGGGGAGAGTAACATACCCACGTTGAGTTGGAGAGTAACCAACAAAGACACATTTAATGGTCTTTGGATCAAGTTTGGAATGATTAGGTGAATGGTTGTGGACAAACACAGTGCACCCAAAGAGTTTTGGAGGTAGAGATGTCATAGACCTAAAGTTTGGGTATAGATGGAGGAGACTGGACAAAGGAATAGAAAAATTGAGGGTCTTGGAGGGCATTCTGTTAATCAAATATGAAGCTGTTAAGATAGCTTCACCCCATAGATACTTAGGTACATTTATAGTGAACATTAGGGCTCTAGCAACTTCAACTAGGTGTCTGTTTTTTCTCTTAGCTACACCATTTTGTTGGGGTGTTTCTGAGCAGGAACTTTGATGAATTATCTCATTATTAGTAAGATATTCACTGAGAATGGAATTGAAATATTCTCTCCCATTGTCAGTTCTTAAAGTTTGAATGGGAACATGTAATTGAGTTAAAATCATGGAGTGAAAGGACTGAAATACTTTGGCAGCTTCAGATTTTTCCTTAAGAAGATATACCCAACAGACCCTTGTGTGATTATCAACAAAAGTTATGAACCATCGAGTACCTGAGATATTTTTCACATGAGAAGGTCCCCATATATCACTGTGGATTAAAGAAAAGGGCTGAGATTTTTTGTATGGTTTAATGGAAAATTGTGCACGACAATGTTTAGCAAGTAAGCAGAATTCACAATTGAAGAAACTGGGATTTTTATTGATAAACAAATCTGGAAACAGTCTTTTTAGATAATGAAAATTGGGATGGCCTAGCCTATAATGCCTTAACATTATTTCATTATTATTGGAACTAAGAGAGGATACATTCTCTGCTATAGCAGTAGTCTTTGCTGAATCTTTTTCAATCTCAAGATAATAGAGCCCATCTCTTACTCTAACATTGCCAATAATCATCCTCGAATCCAGTCTCTAAAGTTCACAACCAGTAGCACAGAACTTAGCACAGCAGTTTAGTTCATGAGTAAGTTTACTGATTAAAATCAGATTGCAAGCCAAGCTGGGTACATATAGGACTGAGTGGAGGGAAACATTGTTTGAGAGATGGATTGATCCTTTCCCAACAACAGTAGAATATGTACCATTAGCTATTTTAACTTTAGATCTTCTAGAGTATGGAGTATATGAGTAGAATAAGGATAGATTACGTGTCATATGGTCAGAAGCCCCATAATCCAGCATCCAAGAAGCTGTATTCTTGGTATGCAAGGCAGTACCTGAAGCCATTATAGAGGCCCTTGGATTGCCAGTTGCAGTTTGACTTTACAACTTCTGCAATTGTTCCAGTTTGGATTTGTTTAGGAAGATCCCATTCTGTTCTGGTTCCTTTTGGTGCTCAGCAGGTTTTTCTTCCATTTGTGCTTGGAAACTCTTTCCTCTACTCAATCCTCGAGGTTTCCAGTTGACTGGCTTTCTATGGAGATCCCAGCTGGTGTCTCGTGTATGCCATGGTTTATTGCAGTGGCTACACTAGGGTCTTCCTCCCTTGTCACCTTTTTGATGATTTCTTTGGTCACGATCATTTTTAACAGCAAGAGCTGTTGTTTCGATGGGTCTCTCACCCGTTGGAATGACAGGTATTTCTTTGTTTCCTCTAAGCATGACTCTTCTTCTACTTGCTTCCCTTCTTACTTCAGCAAAGGCTTCATCAATGGATGGTAAAGGTTTATAGCCAAGAATCCTACCTCGCATCTCATGTAGGTCTCGGTTCAAGCTTGTCAGGAACTCATACAATCTTTTCTTCTCCAGGTGTCTTTTGAATTTTATGTTGTCTTCTAGATCTCCCCAGTCAGCTTCATAATGCAAGTCTAGTTCTTGCCACAAAATCTGTAGTTCATCGTAGTATTTAGTTACTCCCAGATTACCTTGTCTTATCTCCTTTAGTCTATTCTTGATCTCAAATACCTGTGAGGCGTTCTTAAGATTAGAATAGTTGGTGTTCACATTTTTCCAGATGGCTTGTGTTGTTCGAAGAAAAAGGTAGGTTCGATTGATATGAGGCTCTATGGAATTGATTAACCATGCCATAACAATCGAGTTGTTTATAACTCCCAGTTTGCATAAGATGGATCCTCCTAGTCAGGCTATTTAATATCTCCATTGAGATAGCCCATTTTCCCTTTGCCTCTAATAACCAGTAGGACTGATCGAGACCATTGAATGAAGTTTCTTTCATTTAGTCTGTGGTTGGTGATTTGCAGGTTTGTGCCTTCTCCAAAGGTTTGAGAAGCCATTGGAAGTTAAGGATAATCAGAAGGAGTTGCAGATTCTTTTCCTGAACTCATCTTTTGAATACTAGAAGTGAGACTAAAGCAGGATAGAACCTTAGTCTAGTAGAAAGTTTAAGGAATGGCTAAGGGAGATAGACCTCAGCCGGAAAGGAATGGAGTTTCTATGAAGAGTATGGCTCTGATACCATGAAGTAAAACTTTCTGCAATATGTTCTGTATATCGAGAAAGGTTACAGCCTAGTATTTATATACTTACTCCTCCTAAACCTGTAGTTATCAGTGGCCTAAAAATTAGGGAAACAAACTCCTAAAAATCAACATCCTAATTCCTATAAATCTGCAACTAAAATTGCTCTATTCTAAACAATATAAATCTGATCTGATCTTCCCTAAAATATATCTATACAAATCTATTTTCAATCATACTAAAAATAGAGGATTTATCCACATCCTTTTTTTTTTTGGTAATTATTTATCCACATCCTTAATCAAGTGAAATGGGGAAAGAGATCCATATAGCCAACACTATTTAGTTGGGAAAAGGTTGAGCCAGAGTTCGATTGAGTATCATAGAGTGCCCTGCTAAATAGAGTATTGAGGTCATGCTTGGACAGGAGATCTTGGTTAAAATGTTAGTAGATCTTAATATATGGTTAATGTGTTCATGAAAGATTAGATTATTGACAATGAAGATGGTGGCTTGGTTGTTACAATATATAGACATTAGAGCCAAGACATCAATGTTAAAATCACGACAGAGAGAATGAATCTAAAGCATCTCAGAGATAGTATGAGTCATGGCACGATATTTAGTTTTAGCACTGGATTGAGCAACAATAGTCTACTTATTGCGCCAAGTCATAAGGTTACCGCTAATAAAGGACAATATCTTGAATTAAACCTCTAATTTGAATGGGTACCGGTCTAATCCACATCATTATACCCAATCACATCTAACTTGTTGGAAGGTCGAGTGACCAAACCTAGGCGAGGAGAACTCTTCTGTTACCTCAGAATGCACCACACATCATTTGAAGGGATTGACGAGGAGCATGCATGAACTGTTAGACTACACCAATTACATAAATAATATCAAGTTTTGCCACAGTGAGATAGATTAGTGTCCCAAAGGTTGATGACGCCGACTAACTTTAGGAAGGATTTACAATTCTCATAATCTAGATTAATAGAAGAGTCAGTGGGAGTATTTGTAGGACAGAAACCTAAGAGCCCAATCTCATATAGCAAATCCAGAACATATCTCCTTTGAAATATAGGTATACCCTTAGAGGAATGGGCAACCTCAATACCACGAAAATATAGTAAGCTTTTAAGGTTCTTTGTGTGAATATGCTTTCCTAGATGATTCGTTAAGGTAGAAATACCATTAGTGTCATCCCCTAATTTAATAATATCATTAATATAAACAAATAAGGGTATGGTGCTAGAAGATGATTGAAGCGGATCGTTGGAAACCATAATCCGAAAAAACAACACTGGACAAATCAACCTATGTTTGTGGAGATTGCTTAAGTCAATACAAATCTTTGTGTAGGCGACAAATGAGATGCTAACTACCTATGACAACATGTCCGGGTGGCTGATTTATATATGCCTCATCTTGAAGCTCACCATGTAGGAAGGCAAACATTTTTAATATCCAATAGGAATAAGTGCCAAATTTACTCACTGCAACTACTAGAAGAATAAGAACCAATTTATGGCGAGCAATTGGTGAGGTGGTCTCTAAGTAATCAACACATGGGTTTGGGTGTATCTTTTAGCAACCAGCTAAACCTTAAGTCGCTAAACAGATCCATATAGCAGATATTTTGTTAACATAATGATACTCTACTGTCTTCTTCCCATGTATGATTATGGTGCAATACAACCATCTTCCCATCCATTGCTTCCTTATAACCAAGTGATAATATTTCCTCATAAAAAGTATAATTAGAAACCAAAATAAGGCACTAACAAAGGATTGGAGATGAGGTAACTTATGATGATAACAAATTTAGCAATAGAGTATTGGATGTAAGTACGTTTATCTCATCATTGGGCAATGAGAAGATCATCGATAGTAAGAGTGACATCGTTAGGAATCTTCAATTCAAAAGAATTGGTTGTAGGAGGTTATAGTAAGTGTCCTAAGGGGCTTAAGTCCACAAGTGCAAAGGTGACTAGAGTGGTACGAGTGCGACACTGATAGACTTGGAAGGGAAAATTAGGAACATGAAGGACTAGATTAGCAAAGGGAAAATTCTTAGACAATTCCCCCTCTCCACGGGGAAGGGAAATCTCCTCCTCATGAGAAGGTGATTCCTCTTGAGAAAGAAAATAAGGGATAAACTAAAAAAAAGATCACATCAACGCTAATGAGGGGCTTGAGGAGGCGATAAACTAAAAAAAAACATCATATCAATGCCAATAAGGGACTTGAGGAGGATAATAACAGCGATGATCCTTTTAAGTGCGAGAATAACCAAAGAAAACACATTGACGAGCACGATGTGAGAGTTTGTCCAAACCTGATCAAGATTATGAACAAACATAACATAAACAAAGTACGGGGAGTATTGAATAAGAAGGAAGATTGATTGCTAAAGTTGACAGATGAAACGCGATTAATAAGATAACAGGAAGTTAAGACTCAAGATGGCACCACGCCAGTATTGTTTCAAAAAGTGCGTGTTCATCCTTAAGGTGCGAGCAACATTCAACAAATGGTGGTATTTGTACTCAATAACACCATTCTGTTGAGATGTATAAACACGTCATGTGATGAATGTAAAGAGATGAGTGATTTGCTAAATGGCTTGACACCCAATTGGGCTGTTTATGATATGTATTTATACTAATCTGTACAAACTAGATACATCACTTCTATAGTAGATACATAAATACAGAGACACATAAATGACAGAAATACATGAATGTTCATTTAATACTCCCCCCTCAAGCTGGAGCATATATCATAAGTTCCAAGCATGTTATAAATAAACTTTACTCGAGGTCCCCCCAAAGTTTTAGTAATCAGCAAATTGATCTTTAGAATTCATATGATTAGTTTTGATCGCATTGTAGAATCTTTTCTCTAACGAAATGGCAATCAACCTCAATATGTTTCGTCCCTTCATAAAATATTAGATTAGAAGTAATATGAATAGTAGCCTAATTATTATATTCCATGGGCTTTTTATCTCCTTTAACATGTGTTGTATCTAGATTAACTCATAAGACTTGTGTGCCATAACGCCACACTCTGACTCACTACTTGACCGTGCTATTGTTGTTTGCTTTTTACTCTCCTAGGATACCAGGTTGCGTTTAACAAACATACAATACTCAGTAGTAAATCATCTATCTAATGGTGACCTAGCCTAGTTTGCATCGGTGTACCCCTGAGCTGAAGTGTATTCATTATCTTTGTACAATAAGCCTTTATCTAGTGCACCTTTCAGATATCTAAAAATCCGGACAATAGCATTCCAATGACTACTACGAGATAATTATAAGAATCAAATGATTATACCAGTGGTAAAGGATATATTAGGTCTGGTGATTATCAAGTAGTTTAGCTTCCCCACTAACCTTTGATATTGGCTAGGATCATGTAACAACTCTCCTTTATTAGCAATCAACTTAGTATTTGGATCCATTGGAGTGTCCACAGGCAGTAACCAACTTGGTATTTGGATCAATTAGAGTGTTCACGAGTTTAGAACCTATCATACATGACTCAATCAATAAATCAAGAACATATTTTCTTTGACAGAGAGAGAGAGAGAGAGAGAGAGAGAGAGAGAACCCATATGTGACTGGGCAACCTCAATTCTCAAGAAGTATTTCAATGGATTCAAATCTTTGGTGCTAATCTTACTTTGAAGGAACAACTCTAGGTTAGCAATACCATGTGAATCATCATCTGTGATTACAATATCATCTACATACAAGATGAGCCAAATCCATCCTTCAGAAAAATGATGATAGAATACTGAATGATCGACTCCACGACGAATTAGGCCAAATTCAGTGACAATAGAGCTAAACTTTCCAAACTATGCCCGGAGAGATTGTTTCAGGCCATACAATGATTTATTTAGCTTACAAACCAACCTAGACTCTCCTTGAGCAACCAACCCCGGAGGTTGTTCCATATAAACCTCCTCATCAAGGTCACTATGAGCAAAGGTGTTTTTCACATCAAGTTAGTGGAGAGATCAATGATATACTACAGCTAGAGATATAATAAGATGAATAGAGGTAATCTTAGCACCGAGAGAAAAAGTCTCAAATAAATCCAAATCATAAACTTGGGTATATCTCTTTGCAACCAGACGCATCTTTAACCTGTCCACATTACCTTTAGGATGAACCTTGATAGTATATATCCAATGACAACCAACCACTGACTTAATAGGAGGAAGAGCAACAAGTTCTCAAGTATCATTGGTCCGAAGAGCAGACATCTCATCTAGTAGAATGTCACCCAGGGTGAGAAAGTGTTTTAGAAACAAATTAAGGAGCAGAAACAAATGATAAAGATGTAACAAGTAAACGATATGTGGGTGATAATGCACCATAAGACACCAAAATAGAGATAGGATGAGAGGTGCAAGAACGTTTTCCCTTTTGAAGAGTAATTGGATTATCTAAATCACTTATAGGAGCAAACGACATGGGAGGGGCTCTTAGCGGAGCAAATTTTTTCTTTCAGCAACCCCATTTTGTTTTGGTGTATGGGAACATGAAGATTGATGGAGCATACCACAATAGGTCATGAATTCAACAAAAGTTTTAGAAAATATTCTTTTGCATCATTACTATGAAGAATTTGCATAGGCACATCAAATTGGGTTTTAATTTTAGTATAGAAAGCTTGAAAAATAGAAAATAGCTCACATCGATTTTTCATTAAGTAAATGCATGCAATTCTTGAAAAATCATTCACAAAAGTGACAAAATACTGAAATCCCAACTTTGAAGTAACTCGACTAGGGCCCAAACATCTGAATGGATTAATGAAAAAGGACTTGATGACCAAGACGACAATTCAAAGATTGTAAATGGTGTAGATTAGGAGCCATGGACTTTAACTTTTCTAAAGAAGGATGACCTAGATGACAATGAATCTGTAAAAGGGAATTTATTACAGGACCAGCTCTAGGTATCTTTGTATTAGGATAGTAGACTCTTCCAGCTTCATGTCCTCCACCAATCTTTTCCTTCATTGTCATACCCTGAATAACAATAGAATTAGGAAAGAATGTTATTGGACAATTATGGTGTTTGGTAAGTTTGCTAATAGACATCAGATTAAAAGTAAAAGACAGAACACGTAGCACTGAAGCTAGAGAAAGAGAATGGGAAGGAATCACTATACCAACACCATTGACGGAAGTAGTTGACCAATTGGCTAGAGTAACTACTGGGTTAGAAGTAAAATATTGAATACCAGAAAACAATATAGATGTCCCAGACATGATTGGAAGTACTAGCGTCTATAATCCAAGAGATAGGAGAACGAGTAGAGAGATATGTAATAGAATTACTTTGATGAGCAAGGAAAGCAGAAGGGAGAGGCTTGATGAGTTGTCTGATATTGTAGGAGTCTTGAGTACTCTTCTTTAGAAAGAGTCACAGTGTGTGGATACTCATTGTTAGTAGATGCTGTGGTAGGGGTACCAATAGATTTTGACTCCACTGATGCTGCAAGTCAATTAAAGTCACGATTGATGAGGCGAGGACGATAACGACTGATGAAGGTGAGGCTGATGGCGACTGATGTAGATTGAGACCAACAATGACGAAGGCTGATGACGACGAAGGAAGTCTGCGACTAGCCATTGACAATGGAGGGCTTTTACAAGCGATCGATTGGGGATAGCGATCATCGTTGATTGGTGGAGATTTCGATTTTCGACTGTATAGACTTGATTGTCACGATCACAATTGTTGTCGACTTGAGTGGACTTCGATCTTCGATTGGAGTGATCGTCATCGACTTTGACTGGCGATCGTTGACTTTGACTAGCTACTGGACTTTGACTGCAGCAATCGTCAACTTTGATCTTTGACTGGATTTTGAGTGAGGACATTAGTGATTTAGGACAATGTTGCCAACAACTATAGTTAAGAATTTTTTTTTTATTATTATTATTTTAGGATCATTGTGGCGGGAAACGTTAGAGACAAAAGGGTTCAGGCTAAGTCGATGTAAGACGGAATATATGAAATGTAAGTTTAGTCAAAGTAAGATAACGGATAGTATAGAAGTAAGTTTAGGCACACAAAAGATCGTAGAGAAAGATAAATTTAGGTACCTTGGATCTATGGTGCAACAAGATGGAGAGATTGATATTAATGTAAGTCACAGGATTCAAGCCGGGTAGACCAAATGGAGGAGTGCTTCAGGATTCTTGTGCGACCGAAAAGTCCCCCTCAACGTGAAAGGAAAGTATTATAAGGTGGCGATTAGACCAGCGTTGCTATATGGATCAGAGTATTGGGCAGTAAAGCATAATCATGATCAGAAGATGGCAGTTGTGGAGATGAGGATGCTAAGGTGGATGTGCGGGATTACAAGAAAAGATAGGATTAGGAATGAGGAGATTAGGGGCAAAGTAGGAATAGCACTGATTGAAGATAAAATGAGAGAAAACTGATTAAGATGGCTTGGTCATGTTAGAAGGCGTTCAGCGGAGGTACCTGTTAGAAGGTGTGAAAGTATGGAGATTACTAGGAATAGGAGAGGTAGAGGAAGACCCAAGAGAAGTTGGAAAGAAGCTGTTAAATATGACCTTGCTTACCTAGATCTATCGGAAGATATGGCCCTAAACAGATCTAATTGACGTTGACAAATCCTTATAGCTGACCCCACCTGGTGGAAAAAAGGCTTGGTTAGGATCATTGCTCTGATACCATGTAAAGAGAAGAGTGATTTACTGAATGGCGTGACAGTCAACTGGGTTGTCTATGATATGTATTTATACTAATTTGTACAAACTAGATGCATTACCCCCTAGACTAGATACATCACCCCTGGAGTAGATACATAAATATAGAGATATATGAATCTACAGATACACGAATGTACATTTAACAATGAATAATGTCCTGCTCAATGCAAAAGTGGTACATAATAGATTTGGTGTACTCCAAGGCATTATTAGAAGCAAGGACTTTGTTTCGTTTGCAAAATTGAGTAAAAATGCAAGTATAAAAGCACGAGATAATAGTAGACAACTCGTAATGAGTTTTCAGTAAAACAACCAAGTTATATGTGAATAGAACCTATTAGAGTGGTATAGTGCATTGGAATTAAGGGTAGTTTAGTCAAGTACTTTATTTTCTTGTTACCTTAACATAAAGAGCTTTGTTATCTTATTCTGTAAGTAGACTTGTTAGATGATAGCATTGTTTCATTTTCCCTCCATAATCAATATCTTACATTTGGTTTCTTTTCATCAATGGAACAAAGTTTACATGGTATTAGATCAGATTTTTAATCTTGGATTTATAGTTAAAGGTGTGTTGCTATGAATCTTGATAAGAAGCTTGCTGACGTCATTGTACGGATGACATTATCAGAACAAGCTAAAGTAGGGCTTGTCTGAATTGCGTTAATGTTATTTTTTATCTGGTGTGCTTGGTTTTTTGTTTGTAATATTCTTTCTTTGTTTTTTTATTTGACTTTTATTTTTAATTTTTGAATGTTTTAAATATTTTTGTCTTTGTATTTTCGATATGTGATTGAGGCTCTATGGATTGATTTTGCATCTTTGATTAGCATCAGAGAAAGTTATCTAGGGTTTTCCACAACATCCTTTGGCTATTTAAAACCCTAGAAGATTGAACCTAAGTTGTTTGCTCAATGGTGGTCATCATCGCTTACAATGGTAATGGTAGGTTCTCACATGGAAGGGTTTAATCGATCTAATTTCCTTCTTTTTGGGTTCAAATTGTAATTTTAGAGTTTGTTTTTGGTTATTTCCCATCTGCTTCTACTTGGGTATTTCTGTCTTTCCTCCCATGGCTAGTGGAAACTTGGATTCACTTGAAACCATTAGCATCAAACTAACGAGTCAATTATACTTATTTGGCTTAAGTTACAAAAAAAAAAAAAAAAAAATTTCTATTAGGCAGAATATGTGGGGCTACATTCCAGGGCCTTAGAAAGCACCGACATATATTGAAGCAGATAATTATATGGTCCTGGTGAATAATTAGAAAATGAACAATGCGAAGATAATCATTTGGATCAACAACTTAGTTGATTGAGCTATTGGAGTTCATTTGACCAAATTGACACTTGGGCCTCACGATAGGATGACAAGATTATACAAGAATTCTATTAAGTTATGATTGAGACTTGGGATCAGCTTGCACTTATTGAGTCAACTAGATTGAGTGCTAATGATGAGTATTGCACTTATAGAGAGGAACAATGTTTAGTGCAATTTCTTATGGCTGGAGTTGGTAAACAATAGTGATAACTATGGTTTTCTTTCTTTCCTTCTGCCCTCCTCATTCTCTTTTTTTTTTTTTTTTAATTGTGAGGGGGATTTTTGCTTTGATACCAAATTGGAAGATAATTAATTTCTCTCATATTATATTTATATTCAAAGATTTGAGATACAACTGGACACGGCTGTCTAAAATAGAGAAAAAATAAAATATGTTAATTGTAAGTTAGGATTCACCCTTCCTGGCAGCCAATTAAATATAATGGGACAAAAATATCCTCTTTAATCTATACCAGCATTCTGGAAGATGCTTCAATTTTTTTGCTGGTTAAGTGCTGGTTATTTCAAGTTTTTTTGGTTCTCTGCTAAGTTTCTAAGGTTTAGTTCTCCATGCCAGGAAGCTAGTGCAGCAATCTCAGGAGCTGGTGTGTATGGGAAGCTTAAATTTGAAAGTGGAATTCACAGAGTTCAGGTTCCTGCTATCCTTATCTTATATTTAACTTCTTGTTACTAGGAATAACTATGATTTTTTCTGCTGCAGCGAGTTCCTGTGACAGAAAAATCTGGACGTGTGCACACCAGTGCTGTTTCTGTTGCTATTCTCCCTCAAGCTGATGAGGTGCTGTCCTGATTGAATTTTTTTTCCTTATTCTTGGAACGATGGACCTTCTTGAATTCATGTTCTCTGATTCTTTACTTTGAAAATCATAATATCAGATTGATTGCCCCATCTACAATAAATGTTTAAAAATCAACACAGTTTTAGTCCTAAACTGGTTGGGTCGGCTATATGAACCATTTACTTCAAATGTTTAATTGAAAAATTATGTGGCTCTTGTATATTTATGCCACAAACGTCAGATCCTGCCATTTTTCCATTTCATTGGCCTTTAAGGTTGAGTTCTATTACAGAGGAATATCTGATCACATTTCAAGGCTTTTACAGGTAGATGTCCAGTTGAGGCATGAAGATTTGAGAATTGATACATACAGATCTGGTGGTTCAGGTGGGCAGCATGCAAATACTACTAACAGTGCTGTTAGGATAACGCATATTCCATCGGGCGTTACAGTTTCCATACAAGATGAACGATCCCAACATATGGTAAGGATTCTAAATTATTGCAATGGTTTTACCTTCTTATATCTCTTAAATCTTTCAGGGTTATTATTCTTCTCATTCCACAACTGTGAAAATTCAAATATGCTGCAGTAATGTTTACCTGTTTCAAGTAGACCCCCCTTTGCTAATTAGGTGTGATATTGGTTATTTAATTACTGCAAGGTTGGTTAATTGTTTTGTGCTTGAGGACTAATGTTGCAATCCTTTTGGTTTTTTTTTGTAAGGTTAATTTAAGGAATATTATGTAACCATCTTCTGGAGGAATCCTTTTGTTTGGTTTTGCATATATATTTACAAGAACATTTTGTCATTTCCCTATGCCTTTTTACTTTTGGTTAAAGAGATACCATATCTACCTAGGAAGCAAGCACACTCTCCAGTGGCTGCGTATGTGTGTCATACATTCTCCGGGCAGACACGCTTTGGACATGAAGTGTCCACAATGGTGTGCGTCCCTATTTTTTAACTCACTTTTGGCTTTGGACATGTTGACAACATGCTAGGGACACAAGTCCCAATTATGACATGCTTTAATTTTCCTTAACTATGTTTCTAATGGTAGCATAAAAAGTGTTTGTTGTGGATTTTGTTAAATTATTCATAAGCATCCCAAGGGTTTACACTTTTTTTTCCCTCTCCTGTCCTGATTTTGAATTAGGGATGGTTAATAAATTGTATTCACATTTTCATGTATTGACTTATTTTATGATGGAGCAATGTTTTGTTAAATGATGTGTTGATTTACTTTTTTATCTTAGAGAAAACCTCATTTTTGCCATCTTAGTTTAACATATGTTCAGTTTTTTGCCCTCTTAATTTTTAAGGATCCCCTCTGTCTCATTTTTGTCTCTTCTTTAGAAAATTATATTATTGTTACAATTTTTTTTTTTAAATTTTCTTGTGAAGAAAAGAAAAATAGGACACGAATAGAGTGAAAATTTTAAGTGCATCTTGATGGTTTCTAAAGAATGGGGCAAAAATGAGAGAACTATGTATTTTTGAAGTATCATTAATAAGGCTTTTAGAAGAGGGCAAAAATACGAAGAATTAGGTAGTTTTGAATTTTAAAACTAAGGGGGAAAACTGATTATATGTCAAACCAAGAGGGTAAAAATGGGATTCTTTCTTTATCTTAAAAGGAAGAAAATTGTTATGTGAAGAATATCATGGTATTTAAGCTGAATTTATAATTTTGTGAATTCTAATTAGTGTTTTCTTGTATCTTTTTCATTATATTTGAATATTTATATGTGTGTGTGTGTCCCCCAAAAGATCTATGGAAATAATAATTTTTTTTTCTTGCTTGCTGTGTGGTGTCCTCCAATTATTGAAAATATCTTTCCTCGTGTCTATATTGTGTCATGCGTTGGTGTTCATGCTTCGCTGGTATCTACTGAAATTAGTAAAATAATTAGATTTATCATTTCAAATAATTTTATTGTTAAAGACTAATAATTTAAGTTATTGGGGTCTCCTTTAAAATGCTAAGGTGGCATTTGGTTTACTTTTTTGTTTTCTATTTTCTGTTTTCGTTTTATGTGTTAATAACTCAAAACAAGAAAACAAAAAATACTCTGTTTTTCTTGTTTTGAAATTTTGTTTGTTTTTTGTTAAAAACTCTCAAAATGACTTTTTATCATTTTTCATTTCATGTGTAAATTCATTTTCAGTTTTCGAAAACAAATTTTGAAAACACAAGTAACCAAATGAATTTTGAGCTGTTTTCCTTATTTTCAAAGGTACAAAATGAAAAATAAACTTAAAACAGAAAATAGAAAACAAAAACAGAAAATAGAAAAGAGAAAAATAAACCAAATGACCCCTAAATGTTTTTAAGCAATCAGCCATTACTTGGACATGAGATCTGAAAGTTATGTCTTCTGATTTATCCATTGTCCTTCTCATGTTCTAAAGTTGTTTATTTATTCTATGTTCTTTATTATTCAACGTTTATTCATTCTTTGTTGGCTTCATGATTTGGAGTTGAATTAAAATTTATGGTGAAAAGGGACTGGGTATTCTGACAAAGGGAAGGGGGTAAATGACAAGATGTGACGAAGGTTTAATTGTAGGAATCTCCCCTTGGATGTCTTTGGAAATGCTCGTCATGATAAATGTTGGTTATTCCCCTTTAATATCTTGGAATGAATCAATAAATACTGTGTGCCCTAAGATGGTCTTTTGGTTTGCTATTTAAGTTGTAATCCTATTTTGGTGAAGAGATGATAATAATGAATATGAATTGATAATGAATGAACGAAGCTTATGAGTTGAATCCTCCTTTTCCCCCTTGTGTTATTTTATCCTGAGCTTATTCCCCCCTCTCTCTCTCTCCCTCTCTCTCGCGAGCTGAATTCTCCTTCTCCCCTTTGTGTTCTTTTCTCTTGGGCTTATTCCCCTCTCATTCTCTCACTCTGCTATTTCTTTCTCTTTGGCTTAATTCTCCTTCTTGTTTCACATCATATTTGTATCAAAGCTAATGATTTTAACAAAGTCAACAAAGTTCTCATAGCAGCTCCTTCCAATGTTGTTCACGCTTTTGTTACTATTCACAGCAGAGCAAAGGCGCTAACTTTTGTCATTGTTCCAGCACAAAGCAAGTTTTGAATGCTTTTCTCATTAAAGAAAAAATTCTGCAGAGTTTTTTGCACAGTTTCCTGCACAAAAAATTCTTTTTTGATACTCTTAGGTAGGAGACTTGATATCAATTTACTACTCTTCAGGAAGTGTTGGGCCTTATATATTACGATTGATAACCTTGGGAGGGCTTCTGGTTCATTGGATAATCGGATCTGGCATGTTAGGAGTGATAATGTGCATTTCAGTTATGACCATGTTGATATGCGGTGACACTCTTCAAACCAAATGTCATCTTCATATCCAAAGCAAGTACTAGATCTTCCTAACACTGTGTTAATGAGTCTTGATGAAAGTGAGGCCATTGATGAACATGCAGTAGAGACTAATGAGGATTATCTAGAAGAATTGGTTTATGAAACTAACTTTGAGGGGTTTGATGATTTAGGGGATGATTCCAGTGACCCACCATTGTCGTTCCAAGATGTAATCTTAGCTTAGAAGAAAGAATAACCCTCCTATCCAGCGTTAGTCAAAACCTTATCCGATGACCGTTAGCAGGAGTTGACAGGGGATCGTACTGAATTGCGGAAAGCGGTAAACAAAGCAATCATTAGTGGCGCAATTGATGTTGTCCTTTTAGTGTTACACCACTTAAGAGATTATCTTGATCATTGAGAATTTTTGTACGGACTTCATTGATAGTGTTAGTTGCATCAATACTATCTTTGTATGCCCCATGTCCTCTCTGGGGTTGAAGTTTATGTGTAATTCCTACCATGTCTCTTGGGATTTGTCTTTCCCGTTGCAATGTCTTTAATGCAGTTTGGTCCATTCTCTTTGGAATTTTATTAAAATGTAAGTAGAATCTTCCACCGGAGTCAAGTTTTTTCTACCCCAAGAGAGTTGGTGGAGGAACCAGGTCCATGCCACCCTACATGCATGTGCATGGGCTTTAGCGGAAGCTCAAACGCCTGCTTTGTTTGTGGCCCGATAATTGAAGGATGGAGCACAAGGCTTTAACTTGACAGAGTTGAGTTTGTTTTCGGCCTAGAATAATGAGGACATCAGGTTTAACTGAAGACATCCCCCCGGATTTCTTTAGAAATGGTCATCATAATAAATGTTGGTTTTTCCCCTTTATATCTTGGAATATATTGTCTTCCCTAGGATGGATTTTCGTTTTCCTATTTTAGTTGTAATCCTATGTTGGTAAGGAGATGGTAATGATGAATATGAATAGATAATGAATGAATGAAGCTTGTGAGCTGAATTCTCCTCCTCCCCCTTGTGTTCTTTTCTCCGGAGCTCATTCTCTAAACTCAATTCTTCTTCTTGTTTCACATCAAGATGGTGTGAAATTTAAACGTTGTGAGCTACCCAATGGGCAGTTGATAAATGAGAATTGTGATTTCAACTCTTTGACTTTAAATGGTATTGAATACTAGGTTTTTCTGTAATAGAATCAAATTCATTGTTAAAGCTCTTACACACGTTCAGTGTTAAGCAGGGTGGTTTTTGGATAACATATCCAATAAACAGTACGCTAGCTGACCAGTTATGTGTATTCACGTTAATTAATGCAGAGGCCCATTATTTTCTGGTTCTCTATGATTTTTATCAGCTATATTAGCTGGCGTTTTCTCCGATTTGCCCATGGCATGGTTCTGGATAATTATAGAAACCAAACGAATCTGGGGGACTCCGTCGCAACGTGATGGGGACATGAGACGAGCAATAAGAAATGCCACAAGAAGGGCAAAGCGAGCTGTAACTAGGAAGGTAAGAGAAGAAGCAATGGAGTGCACATGTGGCAGATGACATGGCAACCCATGACGTGGCAGCGTAGCAAAGAAGTTGCAATAATGGATGTGAGAGGGAGCAATTTAAAGATGATTTGAATAATGGATGTTACCTTTAATTTAGGAAGTTTTATTTTTGAATTTCAAAATTAAGAAGTTATGAGGAGTCTTAATTGTTATCTTTAATTTAGGAAGTTTGGATTTTGAATTTCAAAATTAGGAATTATGAGGGGTCTTAATTGTTAGTTTTAATTTGGTAGGTTTAATTTTTTGAATTTGAATTTCAAGATTAGGAAGTTATAAGGGATCTTAATTGTGGGAGTGATTTTAGTAGCAATTGGGTGATTTTGTGTCTTTAAATATGGGTTTTTTTTTTTTGGTTGAGAATTAGTCTTGGAATAAAAATGAAAACTCTCTAAAGCTTTGCTCAACTTTTCATCTTTTGCAAGAACATAGGTGTTAACCTGAGTTAGTCCTTGTTCTATTCATCAGCAATCTGACTTTTTTTGTGTTGCCTTGAAACTCATACCCAAACACACTACTTTGTATTTTATTCAAACATACAAAAAGACGGACTTCCATCACAGTGATCCAGACCAAGATATCACGGGGCTGACATCAATTTTCAGCCTCCCCCTTTTCAAAATGAACTCGTGTTAGTATGTAACTGCTACATAAGTTAATGCTGCATTATTTAATGATAGTTGAGTGTAAACGTGTGAAGCTGGTATTTTGCTAGTCCTTTGCATAGTTGCATTATATTCACATTCCTTGTTGGTTATTCACTTTACTTGTCCGCCTTATTCCCGCTTATTTTCTCCTCTTTTGGACAGAACAAGGCTAAAGCACTCAAGGTACTCTGTGCAAGGCTATTTGAAATGGAAAGATCTCGAATTCAGACGAATAGATCAAGACTTCGATTAGAGCAGGTACGAATCGACTTTGTGATGACGATCAACGATCGGTCTTGTTATCGTTATTGTTGTTGTTGTCGACTTTATATTCAGAATGACTCAAGAGATCTCTGTCACCTTTGATAGATTGGCAGTGGGGACCGGTCAGAACGTATACGTACGTATAACTTTCCACAAGGGCGCGTCACCGATCACCGTGTTGGCGTCACTCATCATTCGATCGAAGATGTAATGCACGGAGATGATCTGGATATCTTTGTCGATGCTCTTCTTTTGCGGCAGGAAATGGACGCAATTGCATCTTTCAGCTCTTCTGCCCACTGATCACAAATCCAGGCTTCTTTACTTCCCACCCCACCGTCATAATCGTTGAAGTGTCAGCATTTTGGTCTTCACGGCTGGTCTATTGATATGTTGATAGAGATAGTCATCCATAGGAGTTTTTATACGCAAAATATCCTCCAGAGGAGGAAAATTCTTCGTTGAATGAAAGCTGGACTGTACGCGACAAATAGACCACTTTGATTCCCATTCTGTCTACAGTTAAAAACTTCTATAAATTAATACCCTTGGGACCATGAAGATTTATTAATTAATTGATAAATTAATAGTTTATTAGTTTGTGTTAATTAATAAAAAATTCATTTATCAAGGTATTCTTCAATTTTATTTTATTTTTATTTTTTTTCCAAAACAATGAAGTTTGTGTTTATATAAATATTATTTGACAAAGGGAGCCTGACATAGCAAATGCTTTGTCAATTCCGTGACATTAATGAAGGGACTGTTGGGTTAAAATTTGACAGTTCAGATATATTTATACCGTTTTAATTAAAAAAATATAAATTTATCTGGATTGTTGAATTTTAATCTAACGGTTTTGATTACAAATTATAGAGTTGATATGGTATTGTAATGTTAATCTCTCAAATTCCTTTATCTAATTATCAAATTATAAAGATTACTATTTTCTGTATTAGTTTAATCGAAAAAAGTTGATGTATGTAATTAGTTTTATTAAATATAAGTTATGGGAAATGACAAATAAGATAAAGTTGGAGACGAGAGTTCTGTACGAAACCTGTCTCGCATAAAAGTACGTTATGATAAATAATTACATTGCGTAATGTTTTTTTTGCAATATGAAAATATTACATTAGAGTTTCTTATTACACTTGGAAAAGTTAGAGATAGGTTTAAGGAGATATCAATTTTAAGAGGAAACAGGTAACATCGGTTATATTTTACAAAGGTCTCTTAATTGAATTATGTTTATATATAATTTTGATGTGTAATTAATTTATATTTTAGGTGTGATTTATGTATTTTTCTTTTGAAGTATATTATCTTATAAATTTAGCGGATTATTAATTTACCATATTAGTTTCAAGTTAGGACTAGTCAAAATTATTATTTAATCAAAATTATTAAATTATCGAATATTAGTTTATTGAGGTTATACTGTAATATGACATTTTTGTGTGAAATGTTTTACCTCAGTTTGTGGGCATCTCCATTCTGCTGCTGTTGGATTTATTAATTTTTCTATTTCTGAATTGCATGTTGATTATAGAGCTTTCAAATACATGATATTTTATTGTATTTTAATTGCACATCTGATAATCAATTGTGTAGAACAATTGTACACAGAGTTAAATTTTACGTATTTACAATTTTTACTTTATTATTAAAAATAGAATTTTCAGTAATTTTTTTTTTTTAAATAGGCAGGTGATATATGAGCAAAGGCAATTGATTGAGTTTAGGCGGCGTGCATAATACCCATATTTACTTAAAAAAAAAGAAGTTAGGGTCTAACAATTTTTTTTTCCTTTTTTTGGGGGGGTGGGGACTCAGCAAGAGCCAAAATTTTAAAACTTGAATTGAGGTTGACTTGGACAATCTGTGTGGACTATTCGAAAAGTCTGATACTCCAACAATTGATTATATAATATAATAACTTTTTAATTATCTTAATTATCAGATCAAATGCATATGACCCATTAAATTCAAATTATATAAACTAAAAAAAAACTCTTAACTGGTTATAATGTCTTTTCACATTCATCAATAATCGATCCCTACACTCTACTGTGTCTTTATTTGAAATCATAGCTTGATGTTGATGTATAACTTATTTGTGTTGTGTATATGATCTTTTACATTAACTAAAAACTTTTAACTTATCTTTTATTTTTGAATGTTCCTTTTGTTTATGCCAAAGCTGTGAACCTTTTCAGTTTTTTATTTACATTCAGGCTTAATTCAAATTTACTCGAAAATAAATGCAGCCTAATGAATTAGTAGGTAGGTTTTAATTCTTAAACCCAAGCTTAGATCGATTTAGGTTTGGACAGATTTTACATTCTCTTCGGCTAGGCCTGACCTAGCCTCAATTGTACTTGTTCAAATTGCATCCCCACAGTTTAGGTTTAATATCTCATTTCACCGCCTAATTTCAAATTTGAATGCACTCCTTCGCTATAATGAACTTGGGATATCATGATATTTTCTCAATGTTAAAAAAAAAATGAATAAGTATCGATAAAGGTTTTAACAACATTTGAATGATTTTTATCACAAATGTCATTGTTTTTAATGTGGGGAAATTTGTAACATTTATTCTAAACGTCGTTCACACTATGCCGACATTTGACTCGACATTTATAAATGTTGAATAATTTATTATAGAGCCGATAGTTTTTACGACATTTATGACAAATGTCGTTGTAAATCAGATCGTGCTGCCTTTAAGTATGTTTTCAACAAATAGGACTCCAAGCCTAGATTGATCACTTGGATCTTATTGCTTTAGGAGTTTGATTTAAAGAGATTAAGGATAAACGAGGGGTAGAAAATATGGTAGCTGATCATCTCTCTAGACTTTTCCAACAGGACTTAACTATTTATGATCCTCCCATTAATGAGACCTTTCCAGATGAGGAGTTTCTTCTTGTGTCTTCCATAGAGTCTTCTTAGGTTCCTTAGTTTGCTGATATAGCAGATTATTTAGTTTCAGGTGTGATACTCTCCCATTGGACTTTGCTGGATAGGAAGAAATTCTTTAGAAATGTGAAATTCTTTAGAAATGTGAAATTCTTTTTCTGGGATGAGCCTTATCTTTTCAAGTACTCTCCAGATCAAGTCATTAGGAAGTGTATTCCTAATAATGAGTTTTACAGTGTGATGAGGTTTTGTCATACCTTGGCATGTGGTGGTAACTTTTCGGCTAGGACAACTGTGGCCAAGATCTTACAATGCGGATTGTACTGGCCTACAATATATAATGATGTTCATGTCTTTTGCCTTGCATGTGATAGGTGTTAGAGGCTTGGAGGCCTCACCAGGAAGAATATGATGCCCTTGCACCCCATCTATGTCTTGGATGTCTTTGATTGTTGGGGAATGGACTTCATAGGGTTATTCTTAAACTCCTTTGGATATGAATACCTTTTGGTGGCTGTCGATTATGTGTCCAAATGGGTAAAGGCCATTCCCACTAGAACAAATGACCATTGGGTAGTGGTCAAATTTTTGAAAGAAAATGTGTTTTCTCATTTTGGCATGCTAAGGGTGATGATTAGTGATAAAGGCACACATTTTTGCAATAGACCCATGGGCTTGCTGATGAGAAAATATGGGATAGTTTACAAAATGGGAACGGCCTATCATCCCCAAACTAGTGGTCAAGCCGAATTAGCCAATAGGGAGATAAAGAGGATAATTGAGAAAACAGTGAACCCAAATAGGAAGGATTGGTCTTTGAGGTTAACCGATGCACTTTAGGCATACAAAACAGCATATAAGACCATGTTGGGTATGTCTCCTTATAGGTTAGTTTATGGAAAGGATTGTCACTTGCCCATGGAGATGAAGCACAAGACATATTTGGCCATAAGACAATTCAATCAGAATATAAATGAGTTGGGCATTCAAAGGAAATTGTAATTGAATGAATTGGAAGAAATTAGACAAGATACTTATGAGAACTCACAGACCTCCAAGATCACCATGAAAAGGTTGAATGATTTGAAAATTTTGCAAAAAGAGTTGTATGTAGGTTAGAAAGTTCTTTTGTATGATTCTAGGCTACATCTTTTTCTTGGAAAGTTGAAATCAAGATGGGTTGGACCTTACATCATCAAGTCTATGAATGAATTTGGGGCATTTAAGATTAAAAATCCTTGGGATAGGCAAGCATTGCAAGTGAATGGCCATCGTTTGAAATGTTATCTTGAAAATTTTGTGGCTGAGGTGGAATCTTGGGAGTTGGAGGACCTCCATTTAAATAATTGGAATATGTGGTCCAATGAATAAAGATAGATTTGGAGTAGTGTTTAGGTTTGCATCTCTTTTCTAATTTTTATTGAATTTATCACTCATGAATTGAATCCCTTTTTATCGCTTTCCGGACAATCTTTGTGAGCTTGATGATTTTAGACTGACAGTGCCATCCAAGTTGGGAGGAAGCAAGGAAAGAGGTTCAACTTCAGGTTATGTCAATTGTGTGCATCAATTTAGGTACTTACAAGGATTTGATTGATTAAGGTAACTCATTTCCAACATTTGCTATGATTTGATTGCATATATTTACATTGGGGACAATGTCGAATTTAAGTTGGGAAAAGGCAACCATATACATGATTGTGATTTGTGTAATGAATTGATGATGCATAACATGATTTACCCTGGTTGTGAGCATTTGAAAAAAAAAATTTGAAAAATCAGGAAAATTTTGACTTTTTTTGTTAATTTTAGAAAAATTGAGTCTTTTTAGTTAATTTTTTGAGTTAATAGTGGTTTTAGAGAGTCTTAGTTTTGGTGACAAATCAATTCAATTCTTATAAACTTTGCTAAGAGGAGGGAGGGTATAGAGCTGAAGCTAAACAGACACAGAATTGCTGATATGTTTTGGTTCGAATGCATTTTCGAACAATATTTAGAAATCGTATCTATTTGAACCCATGTTCGAAGCAAGAGGCACGTAGTAGTTGTTCGAACCAACCCACAGGAGGTATCTTGTTCGAACCATCGAGGAGTTCAGAAAAAAAAATAATTTTTGACAACATATAAATAGGAGACTTTAGATTTTGGGGCTTATTTCTTTCCATGGTTCTAATATTAGTACGAACTTGTTGGTTTTAATTCGATGCTCTAATGCCCATTGGTCATTCTGATCGAAAGGGTTCATCAAATTGCAATTACAAACTTCAATCGAACTCAGGTAGCACTTGGGATTTCGAATTTGTGGCAACTTAAACTCAGCATGGGATGACAAATTGAGGTAAGGTTTTGAACCTAAGTTCAATTTCTGCTAAATATTGAATTGGGGACTATTGGCTGTTGATTACTAGGGATTGGTTGATTGAGTTTATGAATTTGATTGTGTGTAAAGAAGTGTGGGGTTTTTGAATTGATTTTTTTTTTTGGGTGAAACTTGAGTATCTGCGGGTTTCTGTGAGTCAATGCTAAAGGAAATTAAGCTAACTTTTTGCAAATTGACAATAAGTCCACCTCAAAAAGTCTATGAGAAAAGGAAAAGAGAAAAGGAGGGTAGTTCTTAACTAAGGGAATCAGAGAAACCCACCAAAAAGAGAGCTAAAACCCATCCTACTAGTGATTAACCTATTGTTCATTCAGAGATGGAAACCCAGACTGAACTTGTAGTACAATCCCACATCCAGTTGCAACCTGAGGCCCAACATGAGACCATTTCATCAGCTGTACTTCAAACTACCAATGACCCACCTACTAACCAGGCTTAAACCAATCCATCCAGAACCCTAACCAAAAATTGTTACTGAAAACATTATGTAAGTTGTTGAGGAGTTGAATGAGAGGAATGAGAAAGAAAATGAAGAGGAAACTAAATAAGAGGGTGGAGATTAGCATTATGATGATTTTCGGTTCTTGAATGAAATTTTGGTAGGTATTGGAGTAAAAGATCAGTGATAGTGGAGAGGGGAATGAATTTGAGTCACTTCTAAATGGAGGAATTCAAGTTGAAACAAAATTTTGAAACAAGAGGTTAGACTAAGTGGGCCGAATTTAGTGGCGTTGCTGTGGTCCCAATAGTTTAGGAATTCTATGCCAACATTATGGATGTAAAATATGAAGGGAAGGATTATCTTGTAACGAAAGTCCGAGGAGTACATTTCAAGTTATACCCTAAGGATGTTAGGAAGTTTTTTGTGTTAAAAGAGGAGAAGCATCCCCAATTTCCATTTTCAACTGAAGAAGCATTAGACAAGGACTCCTTGGCCAAGATTTTAACTGAGAAACCAAATGCAGAGTGGGGCCACAAGAAGAAATTAGCTAAAATAGATTAACTTCTTCAATTCCTTGAATTTCCTGGTATGTTCACAGCTCAACCTATTTTTGAACACTTCAGAATTAAGCTATGAGAAGGGGCTACTTTTATATACCATTGATGAAGGTGGAGTTGGGGCAATTAATTTGGGAGAATATAGCTGAAGTCTCAAAGATAAGAAAAGGAGTTAGTGGGTTGCCATATGTTGGGTTTATCACGAAATATGTTTGTAAGAGGAAGGTGATTTCTGAATTAGGAGAACAAGTGGCAAAACCATTGGAATTCATTTCCGCCTCTTCTAGAGAAAGAAGTACAAGTCATAGAAAAGGAAAAGAAGGGACCACCATTGAAGAGTTTATAGAGAAAATATATGTAAAGTAGGATGAGGTGAATGTCAAGCTTGAAGAGATCAAGAATGCTTAGTACTTCATCAAACAAGAGCTATAGAGCCAGGGAAAGAGGATTGCTGCTATAGAAGCCAAGCTAGAGATTCTAGTATCTTCTACTGATGTTGGAACTTTATCAATGCCATTTGATGACCCTCCTCTAGATACTTAGAGATTAGGAGCTGTTTTGTTTTGTCACCAACTTAGGAAGTTGTAGTCCTTTTGGTTCTAGATAGTTTTTGTTTTCTCTTTCTTTCTTTTTTTTTTTTTTTTAAGAATTTGTGACTTTTGTTGAACTTTTGAACTGAAATTGATGATATGTTTTGCTATTAAAAGCTAAATGAGAAAATTTGTTGAATTTGAATAGGAAATGAATGGAATGAAGCATCTTTTCAGTTCACAACTTGATTCAAAATGTGTACATGATTGATTAATGTTTATTTTTGAGAATTCCTGGCCATTTTTTTTTTCCTTTGAGCATTGAATGTTAACATGGAAGTTCATAATTTTGAGATTATTGAGGTTGTTTGGAATTGAATTATGAATTAAGGAATTGTGTGAGTATGAATTCATGGAACATAAGTTTAACTCAAGTAATGCATGCATCTATTCTCTAATAAGTGGAGACTACCACTTAGAGACTTGAGCCTTGAGTTTTCTTTGTTGAGTGATTGAAACAATTTTTACATGTTCTTCACATCTATATTCTTACAGTAGCTCTAAATAATTATTTTGAATCCATAGCATGAGAAACACATCAACTTGGATTATGAATATTGGAATGGATGTACAAACTCAAATGAACCCTTGGAGGTGTAGTAGGCCATCCTTGAATCTGCTGAGCCTTATTGGCCTTTTCTTCTTATTAATTTCCCCTAAGAACCATGTTGAGCTTTGAATGCATAATTCTTTTGGTGCCTTGAATAATACCATAACCTTTGTAAAATATTAATGGCCCACCCAAGTGTCTTAGAAGTGCATAAGCTTAAAAGGGGTAGAGTGAGCAAGAAAAAGGGAATTGGGGATTTCAAGGAAATGGAGGTTGATACGAAGTAAGAAAGGGAAAGGGAGTGATATAGGGATATGTGTTAAAGACCTATCATATCAAGTAACAAAAAAAAATTATGCATATTAGTTGGACAATCAAGGAATGTCACCAAATATTGATTTGAGAACATGAAAAATTAAAAATGTTGATTTTTGTGAAAAGTTCACCTAAGGGTGAAAACAAAAAAATAAAAAAAAAGAGAAAAATTGGAAAAAGAGAGAGAAAGAAAAGATTGAGTGAGATTGAGAAGAAAGGGATAAAGTCTATGCAACTAAGGCACTTCTTTGAATAATCCATCCTTTCTTTGGTCCCACATCTAATCCCTAGCCCCATTACAACCTAATAAAAACCTAATAGATCTAAGGAGTCAAATGAGTTGAAATTGAAGTTCTTAACGTGAAATACTTCAAGATTCTTTTTGTTATGGATTATTCCTTTTATAGAGCTATGCCAAGTCGAATATTCATTGAATTTTACCAAATTTGACTTAAGGAAGATTCTCACTAGAACTCGCTTTACATTTACTCTTTATGAAAGAATCTTCCAAGAGTGTGTTACCCAATTCTCATCTTGTTGAAGAGAGTATGCCTTGTGAGGATTGAAGTGAAGACTTAAGAGAACTTGTGTGCATAATTGAGTTGGATTTATGTTCTAATAAAGGATTATGAGCATAAGGAATTGATTTCATATTTTAAGACCATATAATGAATAGTGTTGCATTTATGGAATTTTCATGTTAGCTTTTGATTGTTGTGAGAAGTTGAACTTGCAAATTCAAGAGAATTTACATTAACAAATTATGTGCAACTTTGAATTAGGTTGAGAATCGGAAAGTGACTTTTTGTTGAGCTAATTTGCTAGGGCCTAGCAAATCTCAAGTTGGGGGGCTGTGATTGTACTATAAAGAGTACAATCGTAAACCTTAGATTGTGGGTTGTTGGGTGAATTTAAACTTTAAAATGATGAAAGAGTGAGTTTTAATGCATTAATGAGGATTCCTTGTGAATTGTAGGTGTTGAAAATAATAGAAATTGGACCAAAATAGAGGAAATTAGGAAAGTCGTTTGAACATTTGTTTAAACCACAGCATGTCGAACATTTGTTCTAACCATAGAAGGCACAACAGATAAAAGAATAGCAGAATTACCTAAGTATGAAGAAAAGTGGTTCAGACCTTTGCTCAAACCATGCCCTATTCGAACTACGGTTAGAACGACAGAAGTTAGTGCAGGAATAGGAGTGGAAAATTGACTAAGGAAATATGGTTTGAACCCTTGTTCAAGCAATAGAATGGCTACATCATCAGAAGGCAGAGAAAAAAAATTCTAAGTATGGAAATTGAGTTTGAACCTTTTGTTACATTGGTTCGATCGACAGAAGTTGAAATGAAGTTCAAGTGAAAGAAAAGCTAAGTGTAGGAATTCGGACCATTGTTCAAACCATGACTCGTTCCAACCTTTCTTCGATTGACAGAAGGCATGCAAGGTCTAATTGGAGCAAAAATGGCTAAGTTCTAGAAACTTGTTCGAACCTTTGTCCGAACTACCATTTTGTTTGAACACTTGATCAAACCGACCTGCAACACGGGAATTTTGTAATTTAGCTTGTTGCGAAAGGGTAATTGAGTACTTTTGTGTTGTATTATATATATAGACAAGAGTGAGGTCGTTTAGGGAAGCTCTTCATTACATATATTTTAGTTTTTTGAGATTTCCATTCTAGAGAGAGAATTAGATAGAGAAAGTAGATCAAGTCACATTTCTATTGAATTTTTGTATCTAAGTTTTAGATTATGAATCTATTTTCTTCATTTTCAAGTATTATCAATTCAATTATGTGTGAGTAGATCTGTTTTCTTGGATTTAAGGGAAGTTGTATGGTCGATTTACATGTATTTCAAGGTAATGAGCTTAATGTTCCATTTTTCATCAGTTTATGGTTCAATTTATGTTTGATTTGAACTTTTTCTTGGTTATTATTTGAGATTTCAATTGAAGTCTGAATTTGTATAGTTTATGGCTTTGGTCTATGAAATTCTACTTAGAATTATCATGCATCCCTTTTGAAATTGTATGGTAATTGCTAATTTTAGATTTCATATGAAAGATCTATAGATTATGCATATAAGGTGTTTGATTTGAAATCTTAACTAGATTTTGTACTTAAATTCTTATTCAAATCAGATTTAAATTGTTCCAATATGGTTTATATAGAAATATCCTCTGATCTATCTTTTAGAAGTGTAGATTGAGTAATTAAAAATCCTTGGAATTATACGTAAATCACTATAAACTTGTTTTGGATCCAAAACTTTCTTTAAATTGTTTAATAAAAAAGTTTTACAAAAATCACCATTCTCAACTAATTCAACCTTTATTATTCATTTTGAGGTTAAGTTTCGTTTACAACTTTTCCAAAGATTGTTTGTCTGTTGATTTTTGCTTAAGGCGCTCTATGGACACGATCCCGTAGTTACCAGTTATTGTGCTTCAATTGATACCTTGCACTTGGGGTCGAGCCAATATTAATAGGTATTGGAATCGAGCAAGTAGGAGTCTATGCATACTTCTATACTATCATTGATGAAATTGTATAGATTGTAGAGTCTTAACTTATTATTTTAGGACTACGTGTAGTTTATTTATTTGTTTATTTTTTATCTTGTGACTATGTTCTAATCAAGAATTGAGCTTGTTTGATAATATGCATGTGTTACTTGTGCGTCAACTTACAAAAAAATCAAAAGCATGATAACAGGAACACATCTCAATTTATTTGGAGTTAGGAATATTTTAATTATTGAGAGGCACTGAAATTATGAAATATTTCAATTATTTTGTTAAACAAATCGTTAGTATTAAATACTTTGGCAAATAAAATTCCAATTTCTTGTATTACGAAATCATCATATAGTAGTATGTTATTCATTTAATCCAAATTAAGGGGTTAGGATTAGGGGAAGAGGGAATACTCAACCGCCTTAAGCAATCATCTATGCTTTACATGATCGCTTTGAGGCGGTTGTGGATGCCTAGGTCGAGAAAAGGAATACATGACCACTTAAGGCAGTCGCAGATGCTCTTTACTACCAAAAGTGGTCGACATTTTATTGGACCTATTCTTTTTTCCGACTGCCTCAAAGCAGTTGTCTATTCCGTTTAGCTGACCACTTTGAGGCAGTTGGCAAAAAGCCAGATGCCAAAAGCTTTTAAAAAATCTATTTATTTTCTCTAAAACCACAATAAACCTGTACATTCATATAATGATACATGTACATTGATTAAACTTGTACATTCAAATATGCCAAAACAACATGAAATTATCCAACCAAAATATAAATATTTATAAAATAATAGATTAGATAATTATTACATTATCCTTAATTTTCCAGAAAAGAAAATTAAATAATGTCTTTGAGTGAGGGTCTGAGTCAAAACCATAGGACAACCTATCAAACCTAAAATAAAATTACAAAATGTTAGATTAAATACTGTTATAAATTATAATGAATGAAACTAAAATTAAAATCATAAACAAAATTAACTTGTAAAACTTTAAGTTTAACCAAGTTATAATCATAAATTTCTCAGGGCCATTTTGAGTGATCTGTAGCTTGCATTCTTTCCTGTAAGTCCTAAATCCCTAGGACTCACTCCACGTCAAGTTACATTGACATCAGGTGCCGTATGCTCGGTTTGAGCAGTCAACTCCTAAGTTCTAGGTTCTAAGTTTCACGTTTCTACTAGAAACTTCCTGAGGCCATTCCAAACGATCCATAGCTTAGATTCCCACGCAGTTCATTCCTGTAAGTCCTAAATACCTAGGACTCACTCCACGTCAAATTACATTGGCATTAGACACTGTATGCTCGGTTTGAGCAGTTAACTCTTAAGTTTTAGGTTCTAAGTTTCGCATTTCTACTAGAAACTTCTAGGGGCCATTAGAAGCGATCCATGGCTTGGATTCTCATGCATTTATTCCTGCAAGTCCTAAATCCCCATGACTCGCTCCATGTCAAGTTACATTGACATCAGACACTGTATGCTTGGTTTGAGCAGTCAATTGTTAAATTTTAGGTTCTAATTTTGCATTTCTACTAGAAACTTACCAAGGGCCATTCCGAGCGATACATAGCTCGGATTCTTGTGTGCTTTATTCCTGCAAGTCCTAAATCCCTAGGACTCACTCTACGTCAAGTTACGTTAACAAAGGAAAACGTATGCTTGGTTTGAGCAGTCAAATTCTAAGTTTTAGGTTCTAACTTTTGCATTTCTACTAGAAACTTCTCGGGGCCATTCCGAGCAATCCGTAGGTCGGATTCCCGCGCAATTTGTTCTTGCAAGTCCTAAACCCGTATGACTCACTCTACATCAAGTTAATTGACATCAGACACTGTATGCTTGGTTTGAGCAATCAACTCTTAAGTTTTAGGTTCTAAGTTTCGCGTTTCTACTCAAAACTTCCCAAGACCATTCCGAGCTATCTGTAGCTTAGATTCCCACGTGGTTTATTCTTACAAGTCTTAAATCCCCACTACTCGCTCCATGTCCAGTTATGTTGACATGAAACATCGTATGCTCGGTTTGAGCAGTCAGCTCATAAGTTTTTGGTTCCAAGTTTCACATTTCTACTAGAAACTTTCCGGGGCCATTTCGAGCCATTCATAGCTCGAATTCCCATGTAGTTTATTCTTGCAAGTCTTAAATTCTTAGGACTTGCTCCACATTGAGTTACGTTGACATCAGATACTGTATGCTCAATTTGAGCAATTAACTCCTAAGTTTTAGGTTTTAGTTTCACGTTTCTACGTTGAAGTTTATATTATCATTTTCTATAAATAGTAATAGAATTTAATAACGAGAATTTAGTTATGCAATGAACTCATTAAAAGCTTACCTCGTCATCATCAACTTTACAGCCTGGAGACTGGTGGCTCGGTGTGATCTTGGGTATCCTATAATTTTTAATTTAAAATTTTATTGCCACATAATAATAAGAGATTTGATTAATGTATGATTAATATGAAATATGTTACCTGAGTGGGCTATCGACTCATGGAACTTTGCTCGCAGCACATCCTGTATATGGTTTATACGCTGAACCATCTCACCTCAGAACTTATCGAGGATGTTAACCTAGACCTCAGCTTAAACTGAGGCTTGAACCTTAGCTTGGACCTCAGCTCGAATCGAGATAAGTAGCTCAACCTGAACCTCTGCTTGGAGCTCAGCTCGGACCTCAACATGAATCTTAGTCTAGAGTTGATCTTGTAAGTCCACTTGGAAGGTGTCCACTCGAGTGGCGATGAGGGCCTTGATGTTCTTGTTTGCGCACCTCTAGGAGGTCGCAGACGAGGTAACTACGGTGGTTTACCAAAACATGAATTGGGGTATGCTATTGCCCACATGGTGCATGTAGCCGTGCCTATCCCTTCCTGCCACCTTGGTGAATATGGCATTGTGCCTCTCCTTCGACTCTTGCTTAGCCTCCAAAAGCTCAGCCAGGCATGCCTAAACCTGATCAATGATCCCCCGTACGTCAGGGTGCTACGGATTGCGTATTGTCTTGAATATGTGAATTTGATTAGGTGGGATCTCCTCCGCTGGCAACTGCAAAAAAGAAAAATTAATTTATTTATAGAAAATGCGATAATTACATATATATGACAAAATAAACCACTTGTAACGAATTTGAATTTAACCATATACCCCATAAAGTATGTCCTGGATATGCTTTCATCCAATTGTGTGTGTTGGGCCAAGGTTGGCCCGATTCGCTGAGTTTGTTACCGACTTAGCCTACATTCGAAAATTAATTACTATTTACTAATAAATCAATGTACAAATTCAAATGCAATAAATTTAAAACTTAACCAAATTATACCTAGGTTGCGTCATTGGACCAGTAGGAGACGAGATCTGGCCACTACTCCAAAACCACACACAAGAGACACCTCTGAAGGATGTCTGGAGCTCCTTCAAAAGGTCTGAAATACTTTCTCCTAACTGCACACTTGTGGTCTTTCCACATCTTCTAGCACTTAACCATATAAATAGGTCAAAACTCAGGAGAACAATCAATCACATTATCCTAATTGCGTAATTAAAGATATATTAGCGAATAGAGTACTTAGGAATATTGTTTGAATTGAAATGTGTTAAGTTTGCTTACCATAACCTTCCACCAAATGCAATTCAAGGTCTCTGTAGGCATGGCTGCCTAATCTATAAAAGATAGGGGGATGTTTCCATCACAGACTATCACACCCAACTGCCTTGTCAGGCTACTACCCGACTTTCCTGCAGGATGGTAGTATCTGTTGAACTCAACCTGATGAGACTGGCCGCTACCCTAACCCTGTAGGGGGTGGTAGGACCTCTCGTAGCATAAGAGGTTGTTATGGTACTCACGGATCCTATAATTATTTATGGTAATTGTTGAATTAATGATGTAGATAATTGAAATTTTGTAATATAAATAGTTAAGGAATAGCTTTATATCTGTATAAAATGCATATACTTGAAGCAGTCGAGGTACTGGATCAAGTGTGGGCGTAAGGTGGGCAGAGGGGTCGGTGATTGAGGTGGATGCAGTGGTGGGTGTGAGGGTCTGATGGGGGATCGATGTGGCACGATGGCCTTGGCTTGTGGTAGATATAGGGGGGTCGAGTGGAGCTGGTGCCAGAAAAGGGGGACATGAGCATAGTAGCCTTGGTAGATGACTCTCGTAGTAGTAAGGAGGAGAACCCAAGGGGGGATATGAAAGGCGTGTGTGCAAAAGGTGATAAGGGATAGTGTCCCTTAGGGGCTACGGTAGGGGTTTAGCTGTTGGCAAGTGCTGGAGTCAATGGCTGTGGGGTCTGTGGTTTGGGCGTGGAAGTGGCTATGGTTGGGGTTGAGTAGGATTGACTCCGATTTAGGCATAGTGGGATTAGGGGCCTGGCTGGGATTGGGGGCCTGTGTGGGATTAGAATCTAGTTGGGGCTACGTACCATTGGGGGGCTCAGTGGTGTCTAGATTGACATGGGGCATGGGGCTCCCTCTCTCTATAGCCACAGTCGTGGCACGTGGACTAGTCAAGCATAGCTGCTCTTCCTTTGCAAGTGGACGACCTCTCTTTGAGCCACACGCCATCTACTAACTCCTATATGTTGAAAGATGCATTAGTGAATAACAATATTTAATATATGCAACTAATCACATATATATTATGAATACACAACAAATAGAAAAGTGGACATGATACAATACTCAAGTATGTTATGCAACTTGAAATTCTAGTGTATCTCTTTTCATTGTTTGTCTAACCCAATGAGCATCCTATTCACGAGCATGTATGATAGTGTCACTGAGCTCTTCTCGTGGGTACCCCTTTACCTCTGGATAGTCGCATTCAATCTCAAATACCCTATTTCTTGACATTTTGATTACAGCGTGCCAATTTGGATTTGCGAGGTCCTCGACAACAAGAACTCGTTCAACTTAGGATGCTAGAATGTATGGTTCATTGTTGATCAGGTCTTCTTTGTACATGAGGTTGTTGAAGTTGACCAATGTGAATTGATAATCATAATTTTTCACACCATATCTTGAATCTACCCAATCACATTGAAGATCAAAACTTTGAGCTCATTACTTTGTCTAATTTCAATAATATCTATAAGCAGCCCATAATAAAAGATGGCTCCTATACGAGGATTGATATCCTTTCGGCTTAAAAAACTTAGGGTATTAGCCTTAAGAGTTATCTCACAATTCTAACTTACCCGTTTGTCATCCAACTCTTTGGTATGGAACTGATACCCATTGACGTCACAAGATTTATAGCAATATGCTGCGATAAATGGTCCATTCGCTAGTGTAAGTACTTTGTCAGATAAAGTTTTGACAAATGCTTTATGCACATTGTGTACCTGATTGCATGTTTAATTGAGTTAAGAAATAATAACAAGCACAAACATATAAGATGATAATTTATAAACTGGACTTAAGTCTTACATGCTTTTTGAACCATATGTGAAATGAGTTAAAGTGTACAGTGTATAATACATGGTCGGCTACTCAAGGAAACTTTTATTTTATTTCGATCAGGTGTTTTCTGCTAAGAAAAATTTGAGCAATTACTTAGTAATATTAATATTCGAATGGTAAATAAGTTAAAATAGATTTGGAATGAAAAGATATCAACTTATTGAGTGAATGGATGAACCAATGCCGTGTCAAATAGGATATGTCGATGAACTTGAACCCATGAATTGTTGGCCAGATTGAAGGATGGTCCATCCCTTAATGGACCCTCGTGAATTCACTGAGGATGAGTCAATTTGGTTTCGACATGACCCATATACATGGCACATAAATTGGTACACTTCCATCAAATACCTTTTGGCCACGTCTCGGGATGAGCCCTGTTGCAAACATATTGCTTCAAAGTCTTAAGATATCTTGCAATTGGGTACATCCATCAAAATTGAATAGGCCTCCCTAGTATAGCTTTTTCTACCAAGTGTGTTGTGAAGTGTACCATCACATCGAAAAAGACTGATGAAAATATTGTCTCAAGATGGGAAAGGGTCAACGTAATCAGATCCCTGAGAATTTGTAAATCATTTGGCTGGGTAATCTTTGAACACAGATGCCTAAAGAAGTTACTTAGCTCAATCAACAGTTCAACTGCTTTCTTCAACAAGCATTAGTGAATGGCGATAGGGATCAGTTAGTCATAAGAATATAACCATCGTGACTCTTTAAACTAGATAGGGTTCACTCTTGCATGTTCACTAGGCTCAAAATATTGGAACAATATCCATCAGGCACCCAACACCTTTGAGGACTGTTAAGAATAACTCATTTTCATCCCTGCTTATTGTGAATTGTGCTGGGGGTAAATACTCCCTATTTGTTCCTCTTAACTGTAAATGTAATGGTTACCTCACTCCCATATCTTCCAAGTCACGCCGAGCATTGGCAATATCTTTTAATCTTACATTGTCACCGAGTATCGTCCACAATAAGTTGTCGCACACATTATTCTATATGTGCATGACGTCCAAGTTATGCATTCGTAAGTTGTCTTTCTAATAGGGTAGCTCGAAAAATATGCTCATTTTGTTCCAATTATAGGTATAAGGCTCATTTGATCTTGTTGATGACTCTCATAGGTCATTCGGCCTGTATATAGTTTGTATACCCTCGAAATTAAGTTGGCTCAACAATTCATCACCAGTCAATCTCTTAGGGGCTGGATTAAATTCTCAGTTCCTATCAAAATCATTCTATTCCGTTTAAACCTATGTATAATGCACAGAAATCATCAGTGGCTCATGTAACCAAACTTCTTACCATGCCATAACCACCATGCATGAGTGCTCGTATTGCAGGGAGGACAAATAAGCTTTTCTTTTGTACTCCATTTAGACAAGTTAGCATATGTTGGGAAATCATTAATTGTCTACAACAAAGCTGCACGGAGGTTGAACATCTCATTGGCCATGGCATCAAATGCCATCATCCCTTCATTTCACAATTCTTGTAACTCTTCTATCAATGGTTAGAGGTAAACATCGATTTTGTCTCTGAGTTTTTTTGGCCCAACAATGAAGATCCATGCAAAGCCAAGGCAGTAGGTTATATGGGATAAGGACTACTAGCCATGTACTATATGCAATATTCATCACCTGGAACGGGTTTATATTCATCGCTAAGAATGGGTTCACCCCATCTGCAGCCAATCTGAGCTGAACATTTCAACTGTCCAAGGTGAAGTCTGAATTCTGACAATTGAAATCTCTTCTGGCAGGAGAGTTGGACGAATACATCATTTTTTCATTTTCATTATTATTCTTGGAATGCTATCTCATTAATTTTGTTGTCCCGGAAGATATAAACAACTTATCTAATCTCAGCTTAAAGGGGAAGTGTCGGATTTGCTTTGCAGTAACTAGTTTCCCATCATTTCTTTGATAGCCAATAGTACTCCAGGCAATAACGTCTTACTTCCATCTAGTAGTACTTCAGGCAACAATGTCTTGCTTCCATCTAGAACTATCACATACAAGACATTTGTTAAAGTTTGCATGCTAATTTCAAAACAACATACAACTCCTTGGGCACGTATCCCATGTCTTGTACGTGAAGCCTAAATATTTTGTCAATTTATAGACTTGGTAATAGGACTCGCAAACCTTTGCACTTTTTGGGAGGACCTTTATCAATAACTCTAGTAATATGTTGAATAAGCTATTGGTTCACTGATTCAAAACTTTCAAGTGTAACAACTTAATAATGAAAGATAGCTGATTGTAATTCTAACATCCGGGATACAATTTGATATTTGCATCATTGAGAATTCTAAAAACCCTCAATGAATCTTCGTTGGCACCAGACGTTGAATTACTTGCACCTGCTTCATCAACCTAGGTACTCAGTTCTGTGGTGGGCATCCTAGCCATGATCTCTTACATCATTTCTATCATCTGATCCACAGGTATAACATCTTCATTTAATTTTACTCTTTTCTCACACTGCCGCAATGAAACATAAACCTCTCTATGTTTTGTCCAATTCTTATATATCTTTAAGAACCCGTGCCTCAGTAGATAGTTCATTACAACGTCTCGTGTGAAATGATATCGATTAATAAACTTTCTACACGGGCAATTGATCAATTGTTGATCCAATGTATGGGTATAGGCAATGAACTCTTCAATTCATTGGACTTATCATCTTGACAACCTACTCGGCAAGTCAATGTTGGTCTTGTCTATACCTTTAACCCTGACATCGTCTAACATACTAAATAGTTCCATGAAATATGCTTCAGTAATTTTGAGAATGAATTGACTACATGTATGTTTTTTTGAAAACACCTAGAAGCTCATTACTAAAGGGTGGTTGGTCCTATCCCATTTGAGAATGCATGATCTAACTCTTACTCAACACCTTTAATGCCACGTTCTATTGTTTTATGAAATTTCGGCAACATCTCCACGTATTTCTCTAAGTACATGACACAAAAACGTTGAATCCCGCACTTATGTATGTATCAAGAGAACAACGGAGTAGCTACGCGAAATCTTGCCTAACATAGAACTAGCATGAGTAGCACTGAGTACAAGATGGAACATTGCATTCCCAAACTATCCGAACTGGAAATTCAAGAATCGCATATGTCAATTTGTGCATCATCATCACAAGAACAATGAATTAGGTCTTAAAAGACCTAACTGATTGCATCAAGATAATTTTTTAGCAAGGTAATTTATTAGTAATTATTAGTATTTTTAATATACTAAACAAATCTAAAAAAAAACTCAAAAATCTTATAAATACTGGAAAAACAAATTTTAAATAAATTGGTTAAGGAAAGTTTATTAGTAGAGCACTGTTCAATTAAAAGCTTTAAATATTACAAATATTAAATGAGGGGCAAAATTGGAGTGCCAACACTCTAGCATTAACAATAATTGTTTTGACATTATCATCACCCACTTAATTAATATAAAATATAAAAAAATTGATTAGTTCATCAAATTTTATATATTTTTTTGTCTTTATGTTCTTCAATTTCTAAGAAATATTTGTTGGAGTTGAAACCTAATTAATACAAAATATGAAAAAATTGATTAGTTCGCTAAATTTTATATAATTTTTAGACTTTATGATGTTTCAATTTCCAAGAAAATTTTGTTACAGCTGAAAATTAATTAATATAAAATATAAGAAAATTGATTCGTTCACTGTTTTTATATAATTTTTTATCTTTATGTTTCTAAATTTATTGGAAGTGAAAATTAATTAATGTAAAATATGAGAAAATTGAGTAATTCACTTAGTTTTTATCTAATTTTTTGTCTTTTTGTTTCTTCAATTTTTAAAAAATTTGTTGGAGCTCAAACTTAATTAATATAAAATATTAGAATGGATAAGTTCACTGAATTTTATACAAATTTTTGTCTTTATGTTTATACAATTCCCAAGAAAATTTGTTAAAGTTGAAACTTAACTATATAGAATATTAGAAAATTGATTATTTCACTAAATTTTATATAATTCTGTCTTTATTTTTCTATAACTTCCAATAAAAAATTGTTAGAGTTGAAACTTAATTAATATAAAATACGAAAAAATTGAGTAGTTCACTAAATGTTATATAATTTTTTGTCTTTCTATTTCTTCATTTTCTAAGAAAATTTGTTAGAGCTGAAACTTAATTAATGTAAAATATGAGAAAACTAGCAATAACTCGTGCCTACAGCACTTTGAACAAAATTAATATTAAGTTTTTTATATAGTTGAAATTTTAAACAAAAAAATTCAAATCGAAATAACTATAATAATCCATGAGTTTTAATTTTTTTTTCAAAACTTTAGGTTCTAGCAGTTACTACACGTGATTTGGTCTCTCTTTATTTCCAATTAATTTTTGATAAACACCATAAAAGAAAATATAAATTATGGTACTTTAATTTGGAAAGTTTAACTTTTTTGAAACTATAATAGGGTAGAATTTAAGTTAGCAGTTTTGATTTGCATAAAATCTCCACCCTTGAAATATGGTGAAATTTAAATTGCCTAAATTATTTTGTGAGATAGATGGTAGTGGAGTCCACTAAAATAAGAATTAAATAGGAAGTTAAAAATATAAAAAAGATCTCAATCGTTAAATGAAAGAAAAAATAATTCTTAACCGTTAAATCTTAGTTTGTAAGAGGGATATTTTTAAAAACCATTCTGTTTTATTAGATAGAAAGATTAATTCACTGAATTTTATATAAATTTTTTGTCTTTATGTTTCTTCAATTTTGAAGAAAATTTGTTGGAGCTGAAAGTTAATTAATATAAAATATGAAAACATTGACTAGTTCACTAAATATTTTATAATATTTTCAAGCCATATTGAGCTGTACTCACCCTAGTCACATGGGTAATATCAAAAGTGATGTTAGCCTCCTCTTTTTCTCATAGACACATTAAAGAATAAAAAGTCGAATTTCTCATTATGTCTAAATTAATTTTAAGATAAGTAACCCTAATTGATTTTTATCCTTAATTAAATTTAAATTCAACCGTAATTTAGTTTGAAAATAATTGATTATAATCTTAAATATAAATTTAACCCTAAATATAAATTTTGTCAAACTAATTTTAAATCAAAATTTTGGCAAACTAATTTTGTCAAACTAACTACCATATTGTCTAATTAATTTAATTTGTAAGATTACTGTCTTATTTTTTAATGTTATCTAATTAATTAATTTAATCTTTGTTTAACTAAATGTCTTAATTATTTTAATTATTTGTCTCATTTGTTTAGTAAAATTATGGTCTTATTTGTCTAATTATTTGTTTCAATGCATTTTGTTTAATTAATTAATTCTCTTATCTATACTATTTAAATTTTGGCCCTATTCATGCACTCGGGAGCTAAGGGAGTTAATTCTTGAGCACCCACCAAACTACTTGCCTAGTGTCAACTTAGAGGACAAATTCATTTGGAAGGCTTCAAAGAATGGAATGTATGGTGCAGCATCAACTTGGAATGCTATCCGAGAGATAAGTCAAAAGGTAATTTAGCATCATTTGGTTTGGTTCACTCATCACATCCCTAGGCATAGCTTTATACTTTGGCTTGCTATAAGGGAAAGATTGAATACCAAAGATAGGTTGAATGGTTGGGGAATGAATGTAGATCCTACATCTGTGCTATGTGGTAGTGACACTGAAACCATGGATCATCTTTTTTTTCAAATGTCCACTTGCGGCCGAGTTGAGGGCTAAAATTTTTCAAAAGTGCTCCATTGTTAAACCCATACAACCTTGGAAACTTGAAGTCTCTTGGGCTATTAGTAAGTTTAGTGGGAAGCTACCTAGCCGAATACTTTGTAAGATTGCTTGGACCGGCTTGGCATATCACATATGGAAAGAAATAAATAGAAGAATCTTTAAGGGGCAATCATCATCGATGGCCACTATTACACAAAAAATAGAACATGTAGTTAGGCTTAATCTTTCTCAACTTTATGTTAAAATGGCCAATGTAAACTCTAGCCTACTTGATAGTTGGGGAATCCACTAGCTGCTTATTTGCAAAACTTTTGTTAATATGGGGGAATACCCCTTTGAAATTGTAAAGTCTTATTCCCATTAATCAAAATTTATACTTAATTACCAAAAAAAAAAGTGCCAAAATTCGACAAAAAGTAAATAATCAGCAAAATACCAATTGTACCCCTGGAGTTAAGGAGAAGCCAATGAAGACCCAGATCATAGTAAAACAACACTAGACTACACAAACATGTTCAAGACATCAAATGGAAGATCTCTGCATCAATAGAAGAGCCAAAATCCAGAATCAAGGGTCGATTCAGTTTAGAAATAAAAAAATGGCCTTTGCCGGTGCACCCAAAGACTAGTATCAATCGGAATGCTCAGATTAAGCCAGAAACATACAAAAAGATACAAAACATCCTAAGACATTCCACAAAAGATAGGACACAGCTAAGAGTAGTCAAAATGCCTCTCTAGAGGTCATTCGGGCTCTATCGACTCAAAATAGATCCTATTGATGAGAGGAAAACTACTAGCACCTCAGACACAATTTGAGCATCCAAACAAAGTTGGAATGCCCTCAAATTGCACAAAAATGATGAGTGTTCATTCCCTAAGGTAATGGCATAGCTAAGTCTGACCAAGTCAAACCTTAGGATGTCCCATCACTGATTCATTTACAAAATTTGTTAATTTTTTATAAATTTGTAAGTGTCCTAGACTTCTAATGATGGTATTTTTGGATTCCTTGTACCTAAAAATGGTAGGAAGAATTAGCCTGGTGGTACCTCCAAGGGTTAAGTCGAAGGATTGGCTGACTCGACTTCCGTTTCAGTTATTTTCGGAGTAATAATTTTTGATCAAACATAACTTGGTCCTGGAGAATCCAAATTGAACCAAAATTTGACCTAATTAGTTTAATTCACTCCAAAAAGTGTCTAGAAGGTTCTGGAAGCTCTCGAAAACTACGCCAAAGGTCTTAAAACGGCTTGAACCTATCGGGATAGAACCTGAACCTTGCAAAACTGGCTCAGGCCAAATTGGCCTTCCTTTTGGCTTAGGCACCAAACACCCTGCTAAATAGGTGTTTGGCAAACTTTATTATTTGTTTTCATTTACAAACTTGTTCGCCCACCCTGTTTTGCAAACATATTCGCTCATAGTGTTGTGCAAACTTGTTTGCCTATCTTGTTCAGTAAAAATGGTTGCAAAATGGCCTTGGCAAAAAAGTTTTGCATGTCTTGCCAGGCAAACTTGCTTGCCTAATGCAACGAGCAATGTTTTTTGCTCGTTGGGTTATGTAAAACAATTGTTCAAGGCCAAAATCCTATAAATAAGGGGCCACCCTTTCTCATTTCCACCATCCCCGCCTGCCTCATTTTCTTATCTTTCCTTAAAGCCAGCTACTAAGTGGTGTTGTTAAGGTTTTAGAAGAATTCGAGGCTTTTTCTCCCTTAAGTTTTATGTTTGATATAATTTTCTCTCTAGAAGATTTTTATTATCTTTTAATTCAATTTGTTTGCATAATTAGGATAGAATAATCTTAATTGTGGAAATATATTTGTTCGTCAATGAAAGGTATCCGGATCATAATTCAAGACCGAGTTGTACCTGATGTATGATATTGATTAAATTTACCTGAGACAATTTTGTAAGATTCTAGACTTCATACAAATGACATGTCCACATTATATTACCATGCCATAACATCATTCTATCATGCTATACCATGTCCTAATACCATGTCTATCATGCCATTCCATGCTATATCATCATAATACTATGGTAGGTCATACTGAATATCATATTTGCCATGCCATGTCATCATGTTATACCATATCGTTGTCATCCTACACCATACTCACATGTCACATTGCCATACTATGCCATGATCATGCTATGCCATGTTACCATGCTCATTCACCATCTCACATCATAGTATAACATGCTAGTACATCATTTACTATGCTAGCCTATGCTTTGACATGCCATACACCATGTTTTGACATACCAACACATGCCTTGATATGCTAGAACGCATCTAGACATGCAAACACACAACCATTAGGGCAGATACATACATAAAAATCAAATGCTTATCAATCCAGAGCATTCACTTGAGTGAATGAAGCTCCAGAAATTGGGAATGACTTAAGATTGGCTAAAATGGTGATTTCTAGGTCATGACTTCCTTTAAACATTTGACATGTATCCTTAAACTGTCATCCATATTAGAATATAAATTATCATTACGTTTAACATGCTTATGGCACATTCAATCATAAAAACTACATCATTCACATCAGGAACTGAGCTGAGTTCCTTTCCCAAATGATAGATACTCACTCACCTGTGCTAAGCACATCTCTGGGAGTTAAGTTCCTTATCAGAGTAAAGTTGCTTCCTCCAGTTATGTGCTAGGCGCTAACTATTCCCTCTTATCTAGAGCAAAGTTTCTTTCATTCCCTAGTTAGGTGCTAGGCGCAAACTATCATTGTCATTCTTGGATCTAGGTTCCTTTCCATAGTTAAATGTGAGGTGCTAACTATCTCTTCACTTGGAGTTGAACTCCCTAATGGAGTAAAACTCTATTCCTAGTTATGTACAAAACACTAAATTATTCTTGGAGTAAGGCTCATTCCCTTCCCTAGTTATGCGCTAGGCGCAAACTGTCTCCTTATCTGAAGCTAAGTTCCTTTCATAGTTATGCATGAGAAGCTAACTGTTCTTCCTCATCTACATGTACGAGGTGCAAACATAGAACAAGAGCTACGTAGACCTAATCCTTTTACAGGGTATGTAGGTAGCTCGAGCAAAAGGCTTGAGTTCAATCACCCTAGCATGAAATGCTGGTTTAGAGCTAAGCTCTTCATCACTTCAAACCATAATAGAGCTACGTAGACTTGATCCCTTAACAGGGTACGTAGGTAGCTTGAGCAGAAGGCTTGAGTCTGGTCACCTTAGCGCGAAGCACTATCTTAGAACTGGGATCCTTTCCCTCGTTAAATGCAAGGTGTTAACTATCTCTTTTCTTGGGCAAGGCTCCATTTTCTAGTACGCACTAGGCACTAACTATCCTTCTTGCTCGAAGTGAGGTTCCTTTCTCCAGTTAACCTTTTACAGTTATGCACTAAGCGCTAATTGTCTTTTCCCTTGTGGAGTAAGACTCATTTCTTCCAGTTATGCGCTAGACGCCAACTGTTCTCTCTCATATGGAGCTAGACTTTATTCTAGCTAAGCACAAAGTGCTAAATTGTCTTTTATCATCTAGAGTGAAGCTCTTTTCCCAAGTTATACATGAGGCGCTAACTTTCATTTCAGTCTTAGAGCTAGGCTCTCACAATACAAAGACAATTACTTCTAACACATACCTAGATCTAGGACTCTTTCTTTCCCTCATCCCTTATTTAGAGCGAGGCTCCTTCACTCACACACTGACCCTATCGGTCATCCTTTTATATGCTTAGTCTACCTTGGTCAATGACAAGGCTCATTATGCCTGTGGCCAATCAGTTTATCATCCAATACATTTTGATTACTCTTGCATCCACTCATACACATTAGGATATCACACCCGCACTACACACTATCCCAGAGCTACGTTGACCTAATCTCTTGAAGGGTACGTAGGTAGCTCAAGCAAATAGCTTGGGTGCAGTCTCTACGATCTACATAGACCATCTACGCAAAACACTTAGACTTAGAGCTAGGACACTTGTTTACATCTCATCAACATGTAGTTTGGACCACCTTAGGTTTGAACTACGTCAACCTGATTCCTTCATACGATACGTAGGCAGCTTAAGCACAAGGCTAGAGTTTGGTCGCTATAGCGCGAGACGCTACCTTAGAACTAGGATCTTTTCCTTAGGTTAGACGCAATGTGTTAACTGCTTCTCTGGAGTAAGGCTCCATTTCCCAATTAAGTGCTAGGCACTAACTATTCTTTTTGTTTGGAGCAAGGTTCCTTTCTCTAGTTAACCATTTCCCAGTTATGCGCTAAGTGCAATCTTTCTTTTTCTTAGTGGAGCAAAGCTGCTTTCCTCTAGTTATGTGCTAGGCTAACTATTCTCTCTCATTTGGAGATAGGTTCCATTTCACAGTTAAGCATGAGGTGTTAACTGTCTTTTATCATCTGGAGCTAAGCTCTTAGTAGCCAATACTTTATACAAAATGATATAATTATTGGTATTGGCAACTTTCAAAACCGTAGCCAAAAGTTTATAATATTAAATTAATTAACATTTTTTACTATGGTCATGGATAGTAGCCAACATTATATACAAAATAATATAATTTTTTTGTATTAGTCACTACCAAAGCTGCAGCCAAAATCTTTTAAAATTAAATAAATATAGTAGTATTTGTCACAGCTCAGGCCATAGCCAAAATTCATACCTGCGGTAGCTAATGGTTCCAGAACCCATTTATTGGCCACTTAATATATGGTGTAGCCAATAGAATATTTTGTCATCACCAATACATGGCTACAGCCATGGGCTGTAGTCAAAGAACTTTTACTGTTGATGAGTCGTAGCCAAGCCGTAACCAATACCCTTTGGCCACGGATCCTCAATTTTCGGTTACTACTTCGAGTTGTAGCTAAAAGACCTTTTTCTAGTAGTGATAATACCTTATGCTTCTAATGGTCATCGATTCATCTTTGTGGCAATCGACTATTTCACCAAATGGATAGAGGTTGAATCATATGCTAATGTGACAAAAAAGGTGGTAGTCTGATTCATCAAGCACAATTTGATACGTTAATTCAGAGTTCCTAAGTCGATCATTACAGATAATGCCATTAAATTGAATAATGACAACATAATAGAATTGTGTAAGGAATTTAAGATCAATCATCAGAATTCAGTAACATAGCGCCTTCAAATGAATGGGGTAATGGAAGCAGCAAACAAAAACATAAAGAGGATCATCAAGAAGACCACATATACCTTTAAGGATTGGCATGAGAAGCTGTCTTATGCTTTGATGGCTTATAGGACCATAATACAGGTGTCAACTGGGGCAACCCCTTATTCTGTAGTTTATGGTATTGAAGTAGAGTTACTGATAGAAGTAGAAATACCTTCTTTAACGGTCATGATGGAGGCAAAGCTTGATGAAGTAGAATGGGTTAAGAAACGAGAAGAATACCTTGCACTATTAGATGAGAGAGAAGGCTAGAAGCGTTGAATAATCTATAATGTTACCAGTGAAGGATTGCTTGATCTTATACTCATAAAGTCAAAACTAGAGAATTTATAGAGCGAGATTTGGTGTTGAAGTGTATTTTAGCCATTCAAGTATAAGCTAAAGGAAAGTTTGCCCCCAATTACCAAGGATCATTCCTCATTCAGAAAGTATTATTAGGAGGAGCCCTCATACTGGCAGAGATGGATGGAGAAATGTTTCCAAGTCCTATTAACTCTAATAGTGTAAAGATGTTCTATTCATAGACCTTTATTTTTATTTTTTATTTTTTTTGTAAAAGATATGTTTATTAATAAGATGATTAAGGGGAATGTTTCGATGTTATGCTATGAATGCTAAGCTTTTGTTTAAATACCTATATGTAATAAGAGAGTATGAGGGATAAAATAAAGACATGATTTGAGGCTATGGTAAAAACCCATTTGCAGGCGTTGTAAGTAAGAAAGTAGAATCATGGCAAGATACAAAAATGCTAGTGTCGCAACCAGATCCATATGTTAGGCCAACGTGTACAGGTCGTGAGTTTTTATCACGACATGGTACTTCCAAGATAACCTAAATATGAAAAATATATTTTGATTTTTGAAAATAGGGCTTGAATTTAGAGACTAGGCATTGCTACCTAACACTTTCAAAATGGGTGTGTCAAGAAACTTGAGTTTTAATTTTGGTTTAAAACATTTTAGTTCATGTTTTTGAAATAGTGATAAATGGCCCATTTATAGTGACTCTCGACAGGTCTATGCAATCAGAGATAATGGGTTCAGGGTTCAACTATGTATGGAAGCTGTTACTCTTGGATACCAAGGGATATCCAGAGTCTTTTTCTACTTTTCATAGTCATGATCTCACAATATAATATCCAGTTTACGATAATCATTGCATACAACCCATAAATGCAAATGATATATGAAATGTAAGGCGACCGAGCCTTATAAGGCATGTGTACGAGTGTAGTGTAATGTTTGCCTAAATGGTAATGATGCATCCTAAGGGGTTATGTATATGTTGGTTTGACTCTAAATGTAAGTTAAAGACTATGTTTACAAATGGGGATGAGATTTGAACTAGGAATCTATATAAAATTAGGTGTAAGGACTTGTGTAGTCTTTATGTACGAGTGTGTGTGTGTGTTGGGAATAAAATGTGTTTTGAATGATGGTCTATGAAGACCAAGATAAATGAACTTAAGTTATATGCTCAAGTTGCCCACGTACTCTGTGAAGAGATCAAGTCGATGTAGTTAAGACCTATAGTCAAAACTACGCTAGATGTGTGTTAGAACTTCACTCCAAGTGTGGGTTACACCTTATGTGAATGGTCTATGAAGACTGTGGTGACCACGCTAAAGCTATCTACTCGAGCTGCCTACATACCCTACTTAGGGATCAGGTCATTATAGCTCGCAAACTATGTTTACACCTTACATAGATGTGATGTCCTCATATGTATGTGTGGATGCAAGCGAGATCAAAATACTGTGGATGGCAAATTGATTGGCCTTAAGCATAGTGAGCCTTATTGTCGGCTAGGGTTAATTAAGTGTATGTGAGGGTGACTGATAGGATCAGTGTATATAAGATTAGTGTGACGGAGCCTTACTCTTGACATTGGATGAGGAAATAGCCTTGCTCTAGGATTGAAATAAAAGTTAGTGTCTAGCGCATAACTTGGGAAGAGAGTCTCGCTCTAGATGATGAAAGACAATTGGTACCTCGTGCCTGACTAGCAAAAGGAGTCTCACTCCAAACAAGAGAGGACAGTTAACGCCTAGCGCGTAATAGGGAAATGGTTAACTGGGAAAGTAACTGATTAACATTTATTATTGTAGAATTAATTAATTAACTGTAATTAATTAAATTAGTTAATAATTAATAAAATATATTATTTAATAATTAGTAATTTAATTAATTTCATAATTTAATAGAATATATTTATTTAATTAATTAATAATTAAATTAATAATTAATAATTAATATATTAATTAACTTAATTAACGATAAAATTAAATAAAATAAATTAACTAAATTAATAGAAAATATATCTTATTAAATTATTTATAATATATAATATAATTAAATTAATATGAAATATATCTTAGTGAATTCGTTGGGTAAAATAATGTAATTAGGCTAAATTACAGAAATCTCTCTTGAACATTTAGTTAATTACAGAAACCTCCTTCAGCCATTTAAACTTACCAAGAGTATTTATATCATTTTACTGTAACACCCTAACAGCGTTAAGAGAAAAACTAACGGGGGGTTTAAGTGTTACAAGTATTAGGAAATAGGAGAGATTAAGTGTAAGGTTCAAATAGTTGAAATAAGTCATTGTAATTAATTTAATGTTTAAGGAGTCTAGGCGTAATTTATCCAAAAAATAATAGTTTTTATTTTAAATAAAATAAATTGACAACCATATTATAAAAAATAGAAAACAAAGCATTATAATCAATGGTCAAATAGAATTGTGTTTCCAAAAACTTGTATCATATTTAAATAACGATATTATTTTTTAATATACAAAGAAGATGCGTGAAATACACGAAGCCAAATCATCAAATGAACAACTTATAACTGAAAATAATTTAGAGAAGATAGATGCTGATTATTAACTAAAACAAATAATATAATTTTCGCTTAAAGAAAGTTAATTTCTACTATTCATTAAAAAAGAAAAGTTAATTGTAAACGCAAACAAAGAAAATTGAATAGTTGAAGATGCATGGAGTTTCAAGTTCATTAAAACTCATTCAGTTAATATTTTTATATAATTCAATTATTCTACGAACTTCTATAATTCAAATATAATCTAACTTACATTAAAAAAATTAATTAATGTAGAATTCAATTTAGATAAAATTATAATATTAATCGTTAAAAAAATAAATATTCTAACAATAATTGAATATGATTGTATTTCTAGAAACCAGTATGATATTTAAATTAGGATTATTTTTTATTATATCTGGCTTAAATAAAAATTTTAATCCATATAATATTCCAAAATATTATTATTTCAGTATCAATAAATGATTTTTACAAACCAAATCATTAAAGTCGTCAAAATTATTATTATTTTTAGTAGTATTCAACTTAAATAAAAATTATAATTCATACAATATTAATGAAATTATATCATGGTACCCTATTATATATATATATATATATATCATAATAACTATTAACAAAAAAAAAACTTTACTATAAATATGTAATATTTTATTATTTCACTATCAAGATTAATTTTGCATGTAATATTATTTTATTGCATATGATGTTCCCAAAAAAAAAAATTAAAATTTTTAATAGTAACCAAATTTCATAATATTTCAGAAATATTATAATTTTTAATAATAATGAACTTAGATAAACTTGGAGAATCTAACTTAAACATTATTTTTCATAGTATCCACCTAAATAAAATTTTATTCCATTTATGGTATTAAGTGATAAGTATAATTCATTTTAAATTATTATAATATTTAAAATTTAAAGATTAAGTGATAAGTATATATTGAATATAGAAAATTTAATTAAGGTAAAATTTAAATATTAAATGATAAGATAACTAAATTTAGATAATTACTATATTAATTGACAATTAGTATTTAATAATAATTAATTAATAAAATTCAATATTTTGAAAGACACGTGCCACAATTATAATATCCAATTTGGTGTCATGCTGTACAACTATGTTTTTGATGACCCCACTTTATTTACATTTAATATGATGTACATTTTTATATTTATTAATTAAAAAAATTAAAAATTAAATTAAAAGTTTAAAGTTCAGTACCTATAACCAATGGATATAATATGTATAATAGAATAACATCGAGGATAGTGAGCTAAATTTGGTGAAACATGTTAATTAGTTCAATTCTTATACATTGATATTATTTGCTAATATATAATAGAAGAAAAAAATAAAGGAAGGACAAAAAAAGGAATTCATATATCCACACAAAGTCAAATTTACCTGTGATATATAGATTATTAAACACCTCTCATCAAATAACATTCTAAATTACCTGCACTTTAATTTATAGATGGATTAATTGAGGTGATGTAAAATAATTAAATTCATGTTAATTATAAGATAATTCCATAAAGAAATAAACTTATGTCATAGGCAAGAAAAAAAAGGAAGATGATAAGAATATCTTTACTCATATTAACTTTTCAATCATGTGAGCCCTCAAATTAATTTATTAAAGGGTAAAGTATAAAAATTACCTCTACAGTTTACTATCTGTATCACTTTAATCCCTCACGTTTCAATTGTAACAGTCAAATCATTACACTTTCAGTCAAGCAACAATTCGGTCTTTCCGTTAGTTGGTCGTTACACACAATCGTTAGATTGAGGATAAAAAGATAATTTCATAGGATAAGGTACAAAAATTACCTATACAATTTAACCTAAGTGTCACTTTAATTCCTCACGTATCAGTTGTAATAGTCAAATCCCTACACTTTTAGTGTATATTTGAAATTTTTTTGATTAAATTATTTTTAATAAATAATATAATTTGAAATTTATTTTATTAAATTATTTTTAACAAATATCAAAGTAAAATATATTTTATTAAATTTAATTAATTTTTTTAAAAATAAGTATTTTATTAAAAATAATTTATGTAAAAAAATTATATTTCCAAAAGCAGTTTTAGTTTTCATTTTAAGAAAAAATAATAATAAAAAACAAAAACCAAAAAATATAAAGAGTTGAAGACAAATAGAAAAACGGCAACATTATCAAACATTATCAAACAGCTCTAGAATCAATATTTTCTAAATGTTTCTATAATTTGCTCTCTATCTATTATATGTATATATATGACTTTATATATATATATCAACTTGAAAGTACACATTTATTTGTGCGACTCTTTGTATTCTATTTCATTAATTATAATAATTATTAGTGAAATTATCGAATCACCCTTTGATAAAATATAATTTTATTAATATTTTAAAAAATTAATTAAATTTAATAATGTATATTTTATACTAATTAAACTAAATTAAATATTAATTTAATTATATTATTTATTGAAAATAATTTAATTCAATAGAAAGAAAATATATTAAATTTAATTTAATTATATGAAAGAAAATATATTAAATGTAATTTAATTATATTATTTATTAAAAATAATTTAATAAAATATATTTCAAATTAAAATGTGTTATATATTTTAATAAAAAATATTTCATATTATATTATTAATTAAAAATAATTCAATAAAATTTATTTTAAATATACATCGAAAGTGTGGAATTTAAATATTACAATTAAAACGTGAGGGACTAAACTGATAACGAGGGATTAAACTGACATTTAGAGTAAATTGCTGAAGAAATTACTTTTTTATTGTCTGTATAATAGTCGTGTGTAAGACTAGCTAACGAAATGACTAAATTACTTTTTGGCTGAAAGAGCAAGAATTTGACTATTGCAATTAAAATTTGTGGGATAAAAGTGACACTGGAGATAAACTGTAGAGGTAATTTTTGTATTTTATCTTATATTAAACCTGTTTCGTGCACAATTATAAAAAATAAATTAAAATGACTACTTTGGTGATTCTCATATCATATTAGACTTACCTTTTAAATCAGATATAATAAAATTGATATTCAGCATCAAAGCTACTCATTGAATTCTTCCTCTCTACTCATTGAATTCTTTCTCTAAAGCTATAAAAGTCCAGATTAATTACTAATTAGTATTGCTTTAGAGATAAGTGGCTCAGAATGGGACCCCGCCTTTTAACTTTATATTTACTATATCCATAATTGGTGGAGATATGAAATGTCTATATACCATTAATTCCTCGTGACAATTTCATTTTGAGAAAAAAAAATTTTCATTTTAAGTAGGTCCGGATACTTTCGAATATAAAAAAAAAAAATTTCATTTTGAGAATACATTACATAAGGATACTCAATTGTCACGGAATCCATATCAATTGAAATATGACAGGTATGATAATTTATATTTAATACAATTCGATAAAATTTTTTAATTACTTGACTACACAATGTGTTATATTTAAATTAGTACAATATATCATGTAATACATTTGGCTTTATCTAAAATTCTTCATTTTGCAGACTCATCCCTTATTGCATGTGCACTTTCTCACTTAAAATTCTCTTTCTTTATATTGTGTTTTTATGCTTATTCCTTGTTATTTCTCTCTTCTTCTTCTTCTTCTCATGATTTGGAAGTTTTAACAAAAATGGGGACTAGTGGTTCAGCTGGTTGTCACATCCCTGAAGCTGCCCGTGGCCTCCGGGTTTTGCTGGTTGATCAGGACCCTTTGATACGCATGTACATGACATCAATACTTGAGGAAAAACTTTACAAAGGTAAAACTGACCAGTAATAAGAATTGTATTCAATCGTTTATATATCACATATATGTATATATAGTTAATTTGATGTTATCATCTACATATCACATACACATATATAGTGGTTAGGATTTTATCTTTCATAGACTCGTGTGATTTTCAATTCCATTTACTCTTGCTAATGATGCCCCATTTTAGATTCCATTTATTCTTACCAAAGATGCCAGTCTTCCTCAGAAAATTATTCATCTAAAGTGTGTAGTACCTCAATTAAGATTGCATTAGATATAATTTGAATTTAAATTTTACATTAAATTTACTTTATACTTATCTATATTTAAGGGATCAAATTAGGGAAAAGTTAATTAAATTAAAATCATTTTTTTCTTAGTGTCTTTCCTTTTTTTGTCACACCATATAATTGTCAGGATGTTCAAGCTTAGACTGATCATATTTATATATTGCACAAGTCTCCAGTACTGTGCGCAGGAGATTGCCAAGTTTGTAATTGATCCAAATAATTTTGCATGGTAACTATCAACAAAGTAAATGAATTTTTAAACACAATTTTTTTTGCATATTTATATGTACATATACATCTGTTTAAGCAATTACCAAAAGAAATCCAAAAATGTTTAAATTGGTAGTTGCCACACCCATATATATTCGGAGCATGGAGTGGAAGTTGTTGAAGGAAAAAACTAAGATATTTCTTTGAAAATGTTAATTTGCAAGATATAATCCAATTAATGCTTAATTTGCAAGATATAGTCCAGTTAATGCTAAGTTGAAGAAGAAGGGGAAGATAATATATAGATATTATTTGTCTCTAGTTTGGGAGATGGAGTGGAACAAGAAATTTGATTGAATATGGAAGCCCGCAGGTTTCGCTACCTATCTCACCGTAGTGCATGGTGCAGAACAATAGAAAAATTAGGCTAAAACGTATTTTATTCGGGATTAGATTCATATTCTCTATTTAAGACATTCTCCTGTGGTTTTTGTAGAGAAAATACATTCAAGACCTTTTATTTTTCCAATATAAAGATGACCTAATCTATATCTTTTGCATATTGGTATTGCATGGAATTGGTTCGTGTGATCATTGTAAAGTTGAATATTGTGTTTCGATTGTGTTTTTCAAATTTTAAGTGGTGGATTGTGAACACAAGCAAAGTATTCCAGCAATAGGATCGTGGGAATTCAATTGTACAGTTATTGTGAAGAAGCTTTGTATCAAATTATATAGTAAGAAGAAGTTTGGATTGACCTTCGACACAAAAATCTAAGGGTTAATTGGTTTATTTTTTATTCTATTTTTTGTTTTTATTTTTTATTTTTTGGTTTGAACTAATTTGTCATTTTACACTTATGAAAATAAGAAAAACAGTTAAAAATCATTTGATTACATGTGTTTTTAAAATTTATTTTAAAAAATAAAAAATAAGTTTATGCATGAAATGTAAAATGACAAAAAATCGTGGCGTTTTTAACTCTAAAACAAAGAAAATATCAAAATAAAAAAAACATAATATTTTCTGTTTTCTTATATTAAGATTTTTAAAACATCAAATATATAAATAAAAAATAAAAAACAGAAAATAAAAAATCAAACCAAATGCTACTTAAACTTCTTTAATCTTCAAATTCGATAAAGGTTTTTTTGGGTAAGAAATGTTGTTCCATCTTTGTATTTCATACTTGATCGTTAGGCATATTGGAACGCACTAGTGTGCTAGCAAATTTTCAAAATGTTCTATGCTATATATAATATCACGACTTCTTCATATTTTTGTTTATTGTTTCTTAGTTTATCTATAATTATTAATTAAGCATCTTAGCAAAGTTAAACTTCATCATACCCTTTTCCATTTGCTTAGATTTGGAAAACCAAAATAATCTTAATATATATACAAGCACAATATATATAGTTTTCATTCTGGTTATTTCAGGTTTGACAACATTTATTCTTTAATTCCTGATAGTCTTCCGAGCTATATAAGTTTTATTCATTTTATTCAACATATATACTGTAATTTGCATCTTCTTTTAGTTAGAACAACTGGATCAGCATCCACTGCATTGACCATGCTTCAAGAAGGAGAGGAGCAATTTGACCTAGTTATGGCTGATAGTAACATGAATGAAATGGACATCTTTGATTTTCTCGACTGCGTAGTACATGAAAGGGATATACCAATCATTAGTGAGCTTATTCTTCTTCTTTTTTCTTTAATTGCGTTTCTTTACATTTCTTCCACACAAATAATGTTTATTTATTTATCTATTTATCTAATCTTCTCTCTCTCTCACACACTCTATGTATATAGTTACATCAATGGATGAAAGTATGGAAATGGCGAGAAGAGCCCTATGTGGAGGGGCATCCTTTTTTTTTGCATAAACCAATTGGTAAGAGAGATATTGTAAATTTATGGCAACATGTGTTTGCGAAGAGAACTTTCCATGAAAAACTAGAAAAACAAAGAGCAGTTGATACTAATCAGGAAAAGATTGTGAAGGCAGTGGATCCTGGTTTGTGTAGGATTTCCACAAGCAGTAATAAAAATGACCAATTATTACAAGTGGAAGTTGCTGATGTTGATGGAGGCATGTTGTTGAGTATGGAATCCCAAGACATTTACAAGGAGCAAATGATTGTAAGTAAGGAAAAGGGGAAGGAATTAGAAGAATCCAAGAGAAACATTCAAGGGATCGAAACAATGTTAGAAGGAGATTCTTATGGTGGCACTGACAATGAAATCCTACCAACAAATACATCATCACATGTCAGGAGGAACACTGAAATGGAAAAGCAAGTAAAATCTAGCAATATTATTACTAATGACAAATCAACAAGTAAATTTGGCATTGACGAGAAAGGAAGTAAATCCAAAAATAGATTAGACACTGTTGGAAGCACCAAGGGAAGGTCTTGCATAAAGTGGACTCCTGCGCTACATCGCAAGTTCATTGAAGCCGTTAATGCACTGGGGGAGAAAAGTAAGTAATTAACTAACTATATTTTGATCAAATCATCAATTTAATTAACTTGAAAACTTAATCGATTTCCATTTCCTTTACTTTTGTTTTTTTGTTTTTTGTTTTTTTTTTGTTTTTTTTTGGGGGTATGTACCAGTACTATTTAATTATTTTATATGTGTTTATTTTATTTTATTTTATTTTTTTGCTCATTGTCTATGCTTCTTAATTCCCTCATATATATTTACATAAATGCTAGTTGACTTCTTGTTTCTCTTCGATTTCCTTGTCCAGAAGTTACCGCAAAAGCTATTCTTAGAAAGATGAATGACTATAATTTGACAGTACGCCAGATAGCTAGCCATCTTCAGGTATTGATTCTAGGACTATCTACGTGCTTGGAAAAGAAAATTTCCATTATATATAAGTTATGGGAGTGTTTGATTTACCAAATCTTACTAAAAATTACAAAAAATTAACAATAAACTCTAATCAAATTTCGTCAAATTTCACTTTAATATCAATTTTTTATAATTTTTTATAATTTGTATTGAGTTTTACTATCTTTGTTGTTCACATGTAAATTATTATTATCTTCTTCTTCTTCTCCTCAAAATTAATTCTTTTTTATGTTGATAGTAATATTTATCTCCAGCATGTTATTCATTATGCGTCCGCGTGCGCATATATATTTTCCATAAATATGACATTTGTGAAAATAAATGTAACCTTAAATTGTTCACTTGAAGTGACCGCTTAATTGTCCAAACTCGGAGACCAAAAACGTGTGAAATTTATACATCAACATGGGTTTCCTAGATTTATTTTATTTAATATTGGTGTTGGAAATCTTTTCACATAATTAATATCTACATGCATGTACGTAGCTATCCAACTTTGAAGATTATATTTAATTTTTTTTTTCTTTTTGTCATCTAATAAGAGTTGTTTTGCATGCAAAGGGTGTTTTTACGTAAAATTAAAGATGTTTGTAGACTTGTAGATTTGAATTAAAAACCTTACAACCTAAGATATATAGGATCGACATTTATTTAAATATTGTAGTTTTTAAACATTCTGCTAGATTTCAACATAAAAAAAAAGATAAAATAAAATCATTCTTACTTTACCTTTCTCTTCAACAATCTTCTTCTCCAAGTATCTCACTTGGTATTGAAGGAATACAATGCAATTGTTATGCTTTTTTTCTCATTGAGTTAATTATATATATTATTCTGTTTCATAAATTTTTTTTTTTTGAAAGGTTTCTGTTTCATACATATATATCCACTAATGAAGGCTATCTATTTCACTATTTATTAATTAATTTTTTAAATTCAGAAATATAGAGAAGGAATAAAACCAGTTGCTGCTTTCTCGTCAGCACCTGTGGTTCAACCAGCAATGACTGGAACAACAGACACTATTCATGGTTCTGGTGGATCTTACCCTTCAGTACTACCCAAGCAACATAACTCAATGGTCCGTACTCAAGGAGGAGGAGTTAATAAAATTCCCAACCCTGAAGCTGGAGCACAATCCCTAATTACTGGTTCCATCACAAGTCTGCCACCTTCCGGTCTAAGTATTATTAGTAATAATAGTGCATCTATTCATGAATACAGCATGGAAAGCGGCACCGTTGCTGAAAATAGTCAACATTCATTGCCTATTAATGAGGAGAAGCACTACAATGTTGGAGTTGATGGTGATCAAGCGATGAATAACAAAGATGGTGAGCTAATTAACAGATTGAGCAGCGGTGATGGTAAAATGGATTGGTTGTTGCGACGTGACTTTGATGAAAGCATTCAAAATGTCAGTTTAGGGAGCACAGAGCTGGCCAGTAATCTTTGGACTGATATGGTGGACGAGCTTTTTGTTGATGATGTGCACTAGAGAAGTTGGGCCAATTTTATTCTATAAACAATACCGATCCTTCGGATTTTGGTTTTGACAATGATTTTCTGCTCTTAAGCTTTCGCCGTTACTTGCTTAAATCAAGTGCATTAATGTTACAATTAAATAATAGATCCATGCATAGTATACATTTAATAGCCTAAGTTATTTAGGGCCCATTTGACAAAACTGTCAGTGTTTAATTTTTGTATTTAATTTTTAGTTTTTATGTTCAATTTTTGATTTTCAATTTTCATTGTCATAGTAGAAAAAAAAAACTAAAAACTTGAAATTATGTTTATATAGTAACAATAGTTGTAAATTGGTAATTATAGTATTAAGAGGGTGGTTGGGTATCGGTTGGTGGCAACTGGCAACTAAAGTGTGGTTGGAGGTAGGTGACAGCGGTAAAGGAGGTGGGGGCCAAGCTAAAGTGATCAAAGTTGAGTGATGATCAATTGATGGTGGCGGCCAACAGTTGGACATGGTGGTCAATCGACAACGGTCAAGGTAGGTGATGATCAGTCGACGATAGAGATTGTTAAAGGTAGTGGTAACTGGCGGCAGTGGTGCTGGCTAGCTGGTGGTGGTTAAAGATAAGTGGTAGTCGACTAATGATAGTTGCAGGTGAGTGGTAGTGGCAATAATTAGAGATGAGTGGTCAGTTGTGGGCGATAGTTGTAACTAGTGGTGGTGGTTGTTGTGGAGGAAAATGAAAACTAAAAATAAAAATTTGAAAAAACACCTTTCACGTTTTCATAATTTTCAAAAATTTTAAGCATAGTTTTTATTTTTGAAAGCTATTGAATGAGTACTCATATTCAGTTATCAAAAAAAAAAAAAAAATAAAATAAAAAATAAAATAAATTGAAAACTGAAAGTTGTTATCAATCGTGCCCTTAGTTAATACTATAGATATTGGTGGCAACGGTGGTTGCAATAGTACTTAACAATCCAAATTAAATTTAGCTTCATTATATAAGAAAAAAATTTCCTTAATTACTAATTTCGTAACAATTGCAGTTCTTAAATCTAGCACTACACAGTGCTAGCTTAACGCACATATTTATTTTCATCCAACCCTAAAACTTAGTTACTTGAAGACATATACCAAAAAAGAAAAGAAAATGTATAGGCATGATTGTACTATGAGAAGTACAATCATAAACCTTAAATTGTGGGTTGTTGGGTAGATTTATATCTTAAAAAGATGAGAAAATGTCTTTGAAAGCATTAATGAGAATTTCTTATAAATTACAGTTGTTTGGAATGAAAATAACAGAAGTTGGACCAAAATGGAGGAAATCAGGAAAGTGGTTCAAACACTTGTTCAAACCACAGTATGTTCAAATCCTTGTTCTAACCATAGAAGGCACAGCAGATGAAACAACAGCAGAATTGGCTAAGTGTGGAGAAAAGTGGTTCAAATCACAGGCTGTTCAAACCAGCAACAGAAGCTGGTGCAGACAAAGATGTGAAGAAATTAACTAAGGAAAAGTTGTTCGAACCCTTATTCAAACCATAATTGGTTCAAACCTTTGTTCGATTAATAGAAGGGCAACAACACTTGGAGGTGAGAAAAAAAATTTCTAAGTATAGAAGTTTGGTTTGAACATTGGTTTGAACCAGCCCTTGTTCTAACATTGGTTCCATCAACAGAAGTCATGCAAGGTCTAACTGGGGCAAAGATGACTTAAGTCCTGGAAATTGGTTCGAACCTTTGTTCGAACCATCAACTTGTTCAAACATTTGTTCGAACTAACCTGCAATGCCGAGAATTCTGCAATTCAACTTTGGGTAAAGGGGCAATTGGGTACTTTATTGTATTATATTATATATAGACGAGTGAGGTCGTTTGTAGAGAGAGACTTAACATACATTTCAATTTTGAGATTTCATTTTGTAAAGAGAGAGAGTTTTAGAGAGAGAAAGTGGATCGATCTTCATTTCATTAAATTCTTGTATCAGAATTTCTGCTTTATGAATAGAATTGTTTCATTTTTCAAGTTGTTATGTTTGAGTAGATCTTATTCTTGGATTCAAGGCAAGTCTCCTAGTTGATTTATATAAATTCCAAGGTAATGAGATTAATGTTAAATTCTCATATGTTTAAGGATCAATTTATGTTTGATTTGGATCTATTCTTAATTTTGGGTTGAGATTTCAATTGAATTTTGAATTTATAGGATTTATGGTTTAGAATTATCATGCATCTCTATTGAATTTATATGGTGATTGCTAATTTTAGAATTTATATGTAAAATTTATAGGTTATACATATAAGGTGTTCTATTTGAAATCTTAATCAGATTTTCTTCTTAATTTCTGGTTCAATTCAGATTTAGATTGTTCTAAATTGGTTTTATATAAGAAATATCTTCCGATCTACCCCTTTTGAGGTGTAGATTGAGTAATTTATTAGTTGAAATTTTATGTAAATCACTATGAGCTTGTTTTGGATCCAAGAATTTCTTTAATTTGCTTTCTAAAAAAAAAATTTATTCAATTCACCATTTCTAAAAACCAATTCAATCTCTACCATTTATTGTAGGCTAAATTTTGTCTACAACTTTTCCAAAAATTGTTTGTTCACTGATTTTTGCTTAAAGCTCTCTATGGACATGATCTGGTTCTCACCGGTTATTGTGCTTCAATAGGTACTTCTGCACTTAGAGTCGAGCCAATGTTAAATAACATTGGAATCGAGCAAACACTTTTGGCGTTGTTGCCAGGGAGTTTTAAGCAACGACGAATGACATTCTTGGGGAGTTTGGGCGGATTGATCCTCACCACCATTTCCAATGACAGATTGCACACTTGTTGTGTAATCTCGTTCCATCCTTTTATTTTCTTTCATTGGTAGGTCTTGATTTGAAATAAGCTAGTGGTAGTAAACATTCATAAATTGCTTATACTTGTGCAACTGTTGCATTTTGTGCATGCATCTTAGGTCAGGTAGGATTGTTTAGTCTATTTTGCATCCACAACCTCAACTTACAGAAGAATTCATTGAGTTCTCATTGACTTCATCATCCACATCATCTACACCAAAATCACCATCATCATCATATGTCTCTACTGATTTAGCACACCTTATAGAGAATTTGGGAGATAACGGGCAAGATGGCCATGAGGCTATCGCATTGTTGCACCTGATGTGACAAACTACCCCTTCTTGCATAATTCTTCCTCTAAATCAGAGGAATTTCACTTTCAAGCCTGGCACAATACAATTATTACCTAACATTTCATGGTATGGATTTAGGAAAATCCATATACATACATAAAACAATTTAAGGAACTATATGCCACTTGCATGGATCAAAATGTGACTGAAGATACTGTAAGGTTGCAGTTGTTTCCATTTTCTTTGAAGGATAAGGCCAAAATATGGCTCAATTCCTTGAGGACCTCGCTCTATTGGCACATAGAGAGAAATGCAAGTAGAATTTTTGAAAAAAATATTGCACAACTCATAGAACATTGATGATACAAAAACAAATCATGAACTTTGCATGTCAACCGGGTGAGTTATTTTTTCATGCATGGGAGAGGTTTAAGGATTTATGTAATACATGTCCTTATCATAGATTTCTAATTTGGCATTTGTGTAGCTTTTTCTATGATGCTTTGCCATCTGAGCATAAACAGTTAGTGGTTACTATGGGTAATGGTTAGTTTCTTGATAAATCCGCTGAGAAAGCCTATGAGTTTTTGGAGGAGTTAGTTGAAAATACCAAGTCTTGGGAGGTAACGTCACCTTCACACTTAGATTCTAGAAGAACCCAAGCACAATCTAGTGGGAGATTAAGGTTGAATGAAAACGATGATTTCAGTGCTAGGATAGTTGCTCTTACTAGGAAGGTGGAGTTACTTGAGACAAGGAAGGTGAACATGGTAAGTGAGAGAGAAGTGAGATGTGTCATATGTGAGGTATCTAATCATGGCACTGATGATTGTCCCACAGTTCCCGCTTTCAAAGAAGATTTGTATGGGCAAACTTCAAATACCTCATATACTTTCCCTAAGCAATACTTGAACCAAACTCAAGCTTAATAAGGGCCACTTCCCCTTCCTAATCAGTATCATCCTAGGTTGAGAGATCATCCCAATTTTTCATGGAGAAATGATCAGTCTAGTGCACCCTATCCCCTACATTTCAATTCAAACCTTTCTCAGAGTCAAGCACAAGGTTCATCTTCTAGTTCTTTCCAACCTTAATATAGGAAGTCGCCATTAGACGACACCCTTCACTAGTTTATTCAAGGTCAAATTGGTATTAATAATCAAACTGCTAAGAATCAATAGCAAACTAATAGAGCCATTGAGGATATTAGGAACCAATTGACCAAGTTCATTCAAAGTTAGGCTTAAGCTAAAAAGGGTAGACTGCTTTCACAGACCATCCAAAAAGCTTAAGGTCAAGTTCATATAGGTGAGACTTTAGGCGAGAAATCGACTCATGGGCATGTGCAAACAATCACTACATTGAGAAGTGGGAAGGTAATTGAAAAACCAGATGACCCTAGGTTGTTGAGGGTTAATGAAAATGAGGGATTGATGTATGGTGAAAAATGAGAGAGTAGTGATCGAGGTGAGAGTGGAATAGAAAGAAAGAGGAGTGATGATGATGGGAGAAAGAAAAATGATGATGATGCGGTAGAAGTACTGAGGAATGAGAGAAATGTGAGGAAGAAAAGGATAAGGTTAAGGAGAATAAAGATGAGAATAAAGATAGAGAACTAATTGTAGGATTCCAACCCCGACCATCTTTCCCAAGCCAATTGAGCAATTCGAAAAAAAAGATATTGAACTCTGAAATTTTTGAGGTTTTCAAGCAAGTAAGGGTCAACTTAACTATCAAAAAAAAAAAAAAAAAGGGACAACTTACCCTTGTTAGGTGCCATCAAACAGGTTCCATTTTACTCCAAGTTTTTGAAAGACCTTTGTATTGTCAAAATGAGGGTGAGTGTCAAGGAAAAAGCTTTTTACGGTAGAATAGGTTAGTGCTATTCTTCAATATAAGACCCTGACAAAGTACAATGACCCAGGTTGCCCTACTATAGCATGTGTCATAGGTGAGCACAAGGTGAAACAAGCTCTATTAGACCTAGGAGCTAGTGTCAACCTTCTCCTTTACACAGTTTATCAATAGTTAGGTTTAGGGGAACTTAAGCTGGCTAGAGTGACCTTGCAATTAGTGATAGGTCGGTTAAGATTCCTAGGGGCATTTTAGATGATCTGCTTATACAGGTTGATAAGTTTTGCTATCTTGTAGATTTTATCATTTTGGACACTCAGCTTACCCCTCAAGGTTTCATTCCACCAATTCCTGTCCATTTTAGGAAGACCTTTTCTAGCAACCACTAATGCTATTATCAATTGTAGGGATGGTCTTATGAGAATCTCCTTTGGGAATTTAGCTGTTGAGATGAACATTTTTAGAGTCACTAAGCAGGCTGTGGAGGAAGATGAAGATATAAGATAGGTGGATTTGATTCAGACAGTAACAGAAGAATATTTTGATAGGGAGTTTATTGGTGATCCTTTGGAGAAGGCATTAACATTGGGGGATGGAAAAGATTATAGGGATGAGGTTGACGATGATGATGTTTTAGAGCTTTTAAATTGGTTAGATAGTGAACCTATTATGTCTATAGTGCAATCTAACCAAACTATAAGGAATCTTGCCCCAACCCTAGTCAACTTTGAACCTTCCATTGTCAAGCCACCTAAGCTCGATAGGAAACCTCTTCCTAGTGAACTAAAATATGCATTTTAGGGAGAGGAAGAGTCATATCCAATGGTCATATCTTCCCAACTCACTGAGGACCAAGAAAAAAAACTAGTTAGGATGTTGAAGGGACATAAGAAAGCTCTAGGTTGGACAATTGCAAACCTTTGTAGGATTAGCCTACTCATTTGTACACACTCCATTTACCTAGAAGAAGGGGCTAAACCAGTGAGATAACTTTAGGGGAGGTTGAATCCTGACATGATGGAGGTAGTCAAGGGTGAAGTCCTGAAGCTCCTAGATGCTGAGCTCATATATCGCATTTTTGATTCTCAATAGGTGAGTCCTACCCAAGTTGTCCCAAAGAAGTTTGGAGTTACAGTGATTAAGAATGAGAACAATGAACTTGTGCCCACTAGGATTTAGACAACGTGGCGCCTGTGCATTGATTATAGGAAGTTAAATGCCATGACTAGGAAAGATCACTTTCACTTACTTTTCATTAATCAAGTCTTAGAGAGAGTAGCAGGACAACCATTTTATTGCTTTCTTGATGGGTATTCTGGCTATAACCAAATTGAGATAGCCCTTGAGGATCAAGAAAAAATAACATTCACATACCCTTTTGGTACCTTTACTTACCAGCGCATGCCTTTTGGTTTGTGTAATGCGCCAGGCCACATTTTAAAAGTGCATGATGAGTATTTTCAATGATTTTGTGGAAAAGATTCTCGAGGTATTCATGGATGATTTTACTGTGTATGGGAGTAGTTTTGAGGAGTTGTTTGGGAATTTAGAAAAAGTGTTAGCTAGGTGTGAAAAGAAGAACCTAGTTTTGAATTGGGAGAAATGTCACTTCATAGTGATACAGTGTATTGTCCTAGGCCACATTGTTTCTTCAAGGGGTATTAAAATAGATAAGGCTAAGATGAAATCATCCAAAAGCTTCTGACTCTAGATGTGTGAAAGATGTGAGATCATTTCTTAACCATGTAAGGTTCTATAGAAGGTTCATTGTATCTTTTAGTGCTATAGCCTGAACATTGTGTAATCTCTTGGCATATGATGCACCTCTTGACTAGACCCTGGAGTGTTAGACTACATTTGAAAAGTTAAAGGGGTTACTCACCTCAACTCTTATCATTCAGACTCTTGATTGGACATTACCTTTTGAATTGATGTGTGATGTTGGTGCAGTCTTGGACCAAAAGAAAGATAAAAGACCTTATGTACTATACTATGCTAGTAAGTCCCTTACTGAATCCCAAAAGAATTACACCACAACTGAAAAGGAGTTATTGGCAGTGGTATATGCACCAGATAAGTTTAGGTCTTATTTGATTGGTTCACATGTTATAGTCTACACAGATCATGCTACCCTTAAATACCTTCTCACCAAATAGGGCTCCAAGCCTAGATTGATCATATGGATTTTATTGTTTCAGGAGTTTGATTTAGAAATTAGGGAGAAACGAGGGTAGAAAATATGGTGGCGGATCATCTTTCTAGACTTCCCTAATAGGATTTAACTACTTATGATCCTCCAATTAATAAGACCTTTCCAGATGAGGAGCTGCTTCTTGTGTCTACCTTTGAGTCTTCCCAGGTTCCTTGGTATGCTGATATAGAAAACTATTTAGCTTTAGACATGATACCCTCCCATTGGACTTTACTGGATAGGAATAAATTTTTAGGCATGTGAAATTGTTTTTCGTGGATAAGCCTTGTCTTTTTAAGTATTGTGTGAATCAAGTCATTTGGAGGTGTATTCTTGATAGCGAGTATAAGAGTGTGATGACGTTTTGCCATACTTTGGCATGGGGTGGTCACTTCTCGGTCAAAAAGACCGTAGCTAAGATCTTACAATGTGGATTATACTAGCCTACAATGTTTAAAGATGTTCAGGCTTTTTGCCTTATGTGCGATAGGTGTAAGAGGCTTGGAGGCCTCACTAGGACGAATATAATACCTTTACACCCCATTTATGTCTTAGATATCTTTGATTGTTAGGGAATGGACTTTATGGGGCATTTTTGAATTCCTTTGGATATGAATACATTTTGGTGGCCGTTGATTAGGTGTTTAAATAGGTAGAGGCCATTCCCACTAGAATAAATGACCATCAGATAGTGATCAAGTTTTTAAAGAAAAATGTGTTTTTCTGATTTGGTATGCCAAGGGTGATGATTAGTGACAGAGGGACACATTTTTGCAATAGACCCATGGATTTGTTGATGAAGAAATATGGGGTAGTTCACAGGGTGGGAATAGCCTATTATTCCCAAACTAGTGGTTAAGTTGAATTAGCCAATAGGGAAATAAAGAGGATAATTAAGAAAACTGTGAACCTAAATAGGAAGGATTGGTGTCTTAGAGGTTAACAGATGCACTAAGACCATTTTGGGTATGTCTTCCTGTAGATTAGTTTATGGAAAGGCTTGTCACTTGCCTATATAGATGAAGCACAAGGCATACTGGGCCATAAGACAATTCAATGAGAACATAGATGAGTTGAGTCATTCAAAGGAAATTGAAATTAAATGAATAGGAGGAAATTAGGCATGATGCATATGAGAACTCAAAGGCCTCCAAAATCACCATGAAACTGGTTACATGATTTGAAAATTTTTGTAAAAAGAGTTACATGTAGGTCAGAAAGTTCTCTTGTATGATTCTGGGTTTACACATTTTTCCTAGGAAGCTAAAGTCAAGATAGGTTGGACCTTACATTATTAAGTCTATGAATAAATTTGGGGCATTTGAGATTGAAAACCCTATGGATGGACAAGTTCTGTAAGTGAATGGCTACCGTTTGAAATGGTATCTTGAAAACTTTGTGGCCGAGGTGAAATCTTGGGAGTTGGAGGATCCACCTCCATTTGAATAAGTGAAATTTTTGGACCATTGAATAAAGGTAGATTAGGAGTAGTGTTTAGGTTTGCATTTCTTTTCTAATTTTTATTGAATTTATCATTCATGATTTGATTTCCTTTAGTGCTTTCCTAACTATCTCTATGAGCTTTGATGATTTTAGATTGACAGTGCCATCCGAGTTGGGGAGAAGCGAGAAAGGAGATTCAATTCAGGTGATATCATTTGGGTGCATCAATTCAGGTATTTTTTACAAGGATTTGATTGATTAAGGTAACTCCCTTCCAATATTTATCATGATCTAATTGCATACTTCTACACTGGGGACAATGTTGAATTTAAGTTGGGGGGAAGGTAACCATGTTCATGATTGTGATTTGTGTAATAGATTGATAATGCATATCATGATTTACCTTGATTGTGAACGTTTGAAAAAAAAATTGGAAATTTGAAAAAATTTTTGATTAATTTTTGGAAACTTGAGTCATTTTAGTTAATTTTTTTTAGTAAATAGTAGTTTTGGAGAGTTTTAGTTTTGGTGACAATTCAATTCAATTTTTATGAACTTTATCAAGAGGAGTAAGGATACAGAGCTGAGCTGAATTGATACAGAATTACTGATATATTTTGGTTCGAACACATGATTGAACAAGGTTAAAAAATCTTGTCTATTCAAACCTATGTCTAAACGAGTAGCTTGTTCGAACCTTTGTTCGAACCAACCGAGAAAAGAGAATTTTTTCGAACCCATGTTCGAACCATAAGGCTGTTCGAGCCTTTGTTTGAACCATTGAGGATACTTTGACAACCTATAAATAGGACACATTAGGAATTTTGGGGGTTTATTTGTCATGGTTCTAACACTGGTGCGAACATTTGGGTCATTATTGGAAACTCTCAATTCCAGATGTTCTTTTAATTGGAAACTTTCATCAAATGACATTTTCAAACATCAATTTAACTCAAATAGTAGTTAGAATTTGGATTTGTGGAAGCTCAGGCTCGGCATTGAACTACAGATTGAGGTAGGGTTTCTATTTTGTGTTTAATTTTTGTTAAAGAAATAAATTGGTGAATCGTTAGCTGTTGGGGATTGTTGGGAAATTAGTAAATTCAATTATTGTGTGAAGAAGTGTTGTTTTTGAATTGGAAAAGGAATTTTGGATTTATTGGTCTGTGAGTGTCTGTGAACTAATTTTGGGCCACTTGAAAATGAATCCACCAGTTTATAACAAAAATGAGGATAGGGGAAGTTGTTCTAAATCTAAAGCTTCTGTTGAACCCGCTCAGAAAAAAGCTAGAGTTCAAACTCATGATTCAACCTAAACCAAAGCCTGATACCACTTCATCACCTATACTTCAACCTACTAATGATCAGACCCAAACCAATCCCACACTCATCCCTGAATCTACACGAGTAACCCATTCAGGACCTTAGCCAAAAACTGCCACTGAAACCATTATGCAAGCTGTTGAAGACTTAAATGAGGGGAATAAGGGAATGAAAAGGAAAATAAGGGAGAAGATAAAGATGAATCCTATAATGATTTCCTAGTTCTCAAGAGGTGCAGCACAAAAACATTTTGGTAAGTATTGCAGCAAGAGATCGAGTAATAGTGGAGAGGGGAATGAACTTAAGCCACTTCCAAACAGAAGAATTCAGGTTGAGGTAAATCTTTGAAACAAGAGGTTGGGAGAAATGGGCTCAATTTAGTGGAGTAGCTGTGGTTCCCATTGCTCAGGAGTTTTATGCCAACATTATGGATAGCAAACATGAAGGAAAGAATTGCCTTGTAACCAAAGTTTGAGGAGTACACTTCAAGATTTATCCTAAGGATATTTGGAAGTTTTTTGGGTTGAAGAAGGAAAAGCACCCTTAGTTCCCCTTTTTAGAAGAAGAAGCATTAGATAAGGACTCTTTGGCCAAGATCTTGACTAGAAAACCAAATGCAGAGTGGGGC